>RCWM02001241.1:0-62040 GCA_003667255.2 Euschistus heros | reverse complement strand
AAACTTAGATGAAAGTCAAGAACTACAAACTACTTTGAATTGGAATTGTCACAGGGATGGGACTACATAATTTGTATGCAGGTGGAGGAAAACAATCTTAGTTTGTAGGATGATTCCTGAAGGCGAGGTTATTGTCTAAAAACTTTTTGGATGACTTGGAAAGTACATTGTTCCATTATAGTATTATGTATGGTCCAGTCATTTTAGGTTTTAACTGCGGAAAAATTCCTATTGAGCTGCATTTTTGTATAAACCTTTATTACGGCATCTTAATGAATATGTGAAAAATCGAAATTGATATAGTGCCGGCTAAAAAAGTTATTAAGGTCGGAAGGTCGTGAAAATCAGTTTTCCGCGACTATCTCGCAACCTATTGCTCGAAAGTCAATTGAGCTCATAACAACAATTGTTCATCGTGCAATTATCAACAAAAAAATTCTGTTGCATTTTTTTTTGGAAAAACCAACCGTTTTTTTAGCAGAGCGAAGAGAAAGCGACTAACTTTCCTGCGAAAACATGTTTTTTGGTACTCTTATGTCTATAACTATTTGTCTGATCTAAAATATGTTTTTTTCATCTGAGAGCTAGTTAAATTTACTGTCAACCCATTTATATGAAGTTTTGATCAAGCCACTTAAAACATACAAGCCACTCTGAGAACACCGTACTTTTTTGAAACTGAATTTATTTTTATTTTTATTAAAAACTAGTTTCGAATGCTAAACATTCATCATCAGTTCTTAAAACATACAGACAAATTTAAAACATCAGTAATTTGCTTCATAAATCATATATATTTAAAAAAAAAAAAAAGGAAAATCAATCAAGCATGTTGATACTCACAAGGGGAATTTTGCAGTTGTAACTCACAGATTTGAATGCCGATTTTTGTGTGGATAGTAGGGACCTATAATAGTGCTAAACTAGAGTTATTGCCGCCAATGAGCATTAGGAGCCGAGAAAAAAAAAAAAAATGAAAATCACGTTTTATTTTTTTTCTCAGCTCTCAGTCAAGATAGAGAAACGATTCTTTCACGTTTAATTGCAGATATGTATGCTATTAGATATAAAAATTCTTTTGTTATGCTCAAGACACTATCCGGCTTTAGAGTGCTCAAAAATGACAAAAATCCAAGGAAATCCGCTGTAAATCAGTGGAAACTTTTTTTCATGAACAACAGACCTCAAATCTCGATTAAACGCACCATAAAACCCTTATATGTGAAATTTTATCAAAATAAAAAAATATTAATTTTTTACCCCTTTTGAGGAGGTTAAAATTTTGAAGTTGAGATTTCATCAACATTTTCTACCGCCCATAACAACTGCTGTGTTCAATCGATTACAACAATAATAGCATCAATAGAATCAGCATACATTCTGCTTTTTATCCATGTATATAACATTGGATTTACTCCTGATTTTAGTGGACAAAAACTGATGTGAATGAAAAAATCCAAAGTCAGCCATTACTTGACATATTTCAATAAGGGGAAATCCGGTGACCTCCGGATTTGGGCTAAACTATGCAGTTTTAAGGCTTCTAATAGTAGTGAGATAGCGCAAATTATTTACATTTTTTCAGAAATCGACAGCCCCTTGCCTTCTAAAATCCTACAAAATTTTAAAAGGTAAAAAAAATTATTTTTGATTTCGACAAAGTTCTCATGTCATTTTAAAATGACATATTTTTATTTCAAATTGCATAGATATCCTAAGATTGATGAATAATCTAAAATTAATATCCGATTTGGTTTAAAAATATGTATATATTTTTTAAATGGTCTTATTTGAAATTAATTGTGTAAAAACTAAAATAATAATAGAAATAAATCATTTAAAAACGTCTTATTTATATAATATAGGTGAGGAAAATTTTTAAATTAAAAACTGATATTATTTCCAGATTCCTCATCGCAAGAAACATGTAGAAACTTAATTTGCTTATCGTATCCAATACTTCGTAAGATCCTCAATGCTCTTTATTATGAAACAAAGAAACTTATCCATAAAGATTATATATGTTGCTGATTTGGCTCAAACCAGATACCTATCAGTTCATAGAATCCAGTCTCTTAACTTGATTTACACTCGATACCCGATAATCCTCCGAGGCGTTTGATAAGAAGATGACCAAGAGACTTTCTAATGCAGAACTTTTACTGAAATGCTACTACGCTTTACATGTCATAATAGTCATTGTAATAAAAAAAAAATAAAAAAAAAATAAGCCATTAATGTCCAGTCGATGCTTAGAATTTACATAAGGGTGGCCATTTAGAACTTTGAATACGATTTTTTTTTTTTTTTTTCATATTTCAAATAAAAACCTTTATAGGCTATTGACTTTAGTGGTAAAATCTTATTTCTTTGACTTTATTTGCTAAATTTAACATTATTTCCATAATTTTAACTATCTTTCCAGAATAGTAAATTTGATCTACAGGGACGGGACATGTGGGACAATAGAGCAGTTTGGAGGTTGATATTTACATACAGTAAATTTGGCAGAAGTGAAGCAATTTCCCCAAGAGACGTCCTATAGCAATGAATACATTTCGTATTCAAGGCCCGTTTTAAGCCTAAGTGATGGGTTATTTCCAGTCTTTATCGGGAATTATTCTGGTCAGGAAATATTGTTGTTCCCTTGTTATTTATCGTTACTATTACTCCGTCCAAATTTACAGAGAGAGGTCTATGTGAAATAACTTTATTAGTCGGGAATTAAAAATAATGATGGCGATGATCGACTTATTAGGACTAAAGATTATTACGACACTGGAAAAAAAAATAAGGATTATAAAATGATGGATTGATGAATTATAAAAATTTCAGAAGAATTAATCTTCGGATCCAATCTACAACCAGATAATGGGATCCACTCTTTCACTTCTTCTGGCAGACCTTTTTATGGACAAATTAGGACAAATTATTTTTCTCTAAGAATGTTCTGAATTGGCCCACCATATCATATACTGGTATCGGTATGTTATGCATATCGGTATGCCGACGAACAGGCAAATCAATAGGGTTTTAAAGGGATATAAACGAAATCCATCCGTCAATTAAATTCACACTAGAATTATAGAAGATGGAAACATTAAACCTTTTAGACCTAGATAACTCTATAAAAAATAAACAGCATGAATTTAGTATATAAAGGAAACCCACATACACATACACAATAATGTATGTATACTACTAAACTATAACAGTATAATTTACCACCTTTTAAACATACCCATAAATGAATAAAATTTGAAATTCAAAAATTCAAACCAAATGCACTATATAACGGATACTGTAAAATATGGATCGATAATATTAAAAAAAAAAAAAGAAAAAAAAAATCCATAAATGACATATACACAACACCCCAGAGAAATTCAAAGTGATCAAAGTTACCCCGAAGCAATATATTTTGATTCCATATTACGGCCCAATATCAACCAAATTCGTAAAAAGAATTAACAAAATTAGGTTTAAATCCTGCATTTCACATACCAGACTAAAACGACAAGAAACTGCCCGTCGTTACAGACTACTTCAACATTTACTAGACAAACGTTCAAAGCTCCCAATTAATTACAAAAGACTCATTTACTTGATAGTGATTAGACCTATTTGGACGTACGGAGTTGAGCTTTGGGGCTCTACTAAACCATCCAATTCATCTCGTATCCAATCTTTACAATCCAAAATCCTTCGCAAAATCCTCAATGCTCCTTACTATGTGACCAATAAACTTATCCATAAAGATCTTAATGTTCCATATGTTTCTGATTTAGCCCAAACCAGATACCTATCCTTCCATAGTAAGCTCCATAACCACTCCAATCCACTAGTCGCCCAACTTGCTTCCTCCTCCATCCCTGATAATCCTCCGAGGCGTCTGAAAAGAAGATGGCCTAGAGACCTTTTAGTGTAGATTTTATTGAAGTGCTACTAGTGAGTAGTTCTTCACAAGTTATTTACATGCCATTTTATTCACTGTCAACTCATTTACTTGTTGTATAATATTTTGTACAGTTGTAAATATCAATAAATGGGGGAAAAAAAATAATCCTGCATTATTTTATTTTATTTTATTGAAATGTACAACTGTACAAAATATATACATGTAGTAAATGTGTTGATAATGATTACAATAAAATATCAAAACTTGAAAAGAACTACTCATCAGTAGCACTTCATTAAAAATTCTAAACTAGAAGGTCTCTAGGCTATATTCTTTGTCGGAGAATAACCGGGAATAGAAAGGGAAGCAAGTTGAAGAACTATTGGATTTGAATGGTTTTGGAGTTTACTATGAAAGGATAGGTATCTGGTATGGGCTAAATCACCAACATATGGGACATTAAGACCTTTATGGATAAGTTTATACGTAACAAAGTAAGGAGCATTAAGAATTTTTCGAAGGATTTTGGATTGTGAGGATTGGATACGGGAAGAATTAGAAGGTTTTGTTGAGCTCAGAGCTCAACTCCAAATGTCCAAATAGGTCTGATAACTTTCATGTAAATGAGTCTTTTGTAATAAATCAGAAGGTTTGAACGTTTGTCTAGTAAACGTTGAAGAAGTCAAAAACGACGAGCAGTTTCCTGTCGTTTTAGTCTCGTATGTGAATTCCAAATTAAATGTTTGTCCAGTTTGAATCGATAGCGGATCTGTTCAACAGGGATCAGAGGGATATTATTAAAGGATACTGTGGGACAAGAAAACTTATCGAAGGATCAAGCTTATTAATCCTGGATTTAAAATAGGTAAGCCATTGTCATATTTCCCTTCACCTAAGAAAAAAATAGACTCTTTCTCAGAAAAGCGGTATATATGAACTAAAGTGTAACTACTGTGAAGCTAAATACACGAGAAAAACTGGACGATCGAAATCAAAGGTTGAAAGTATTGTATATAAAAGAGCGTACCATAACAAAACCAAAATTCCAACTTCGCTATCTATCTAAATGAAAATAACCATAAATCCAATAAATACTCTGGAGTGGAACTAATACATCAAGTAGTCATTTTTGTTTAAATGACCAGATAAAAATTTCCGATTGTCCCATCTTTTTCCAATAGGAACGAAAAATCAATCAGTCATAGGAAAAACTCAATGGTCTAACCTTCCTTGCCCTTTTCTAATCCCCCTACACTCTTGATATCTTTCAGAAGTTCGTTTTGTCTCGAAGGCGAATACCAATATATTTGATTTCTTGTCATACGTTTTTATAAAACTTTAATATTTATAATCTATGTAACAAAGTGCTGATGTTTTGAAACTTTTGTATGTTCTAGAACTGATGATAAATGTTTAACATTCCAAACTAGTAAAATAAATCAAGAAACAATGGAAGTGACAATTAATTTATCAATCCTAATCGGATTGATCCTATTGATCCAATACCGTCATGCGTACCTGAAGTAATTCACATGATTAATAAATACCTGACTTTACTTTGATATTTACTGTATCTGCGTCGAATACCTTGTGACATGTTGGCTTGAGTTAGGCACATTTATTTACTATATCTTAACGACAGAGCCAATGTCCAGACTGTATTCATAAGTTTAAAGTTAGCCATTGTGCTAGCTGTAAGCGTCGGCCCATGCGTGCTGCTGAATTTAATGAACTGCGAGCTGTTGGTATTTACAAATCGCTGTGGTGGGTCTCCTTTATTCTGCTTCTGAAAATGCAAATATGTATTCAACCAGCTGTGCTAACTTTGAGTATTAGTTTTCCTGAGCTTGGCAGGAATTTGTTTAGTTAACGATGAACTTCACAAGTAACTGTAAACAATTTTTACAATAGAAGGTAATGATCTGGAAGTTTTTATTTAAAAAGAGAAAAATGTGTGTAGTTCGTAGAGGACCTTCCCAACACACTTCCGTTTAGGTGTTAGTGATCGATCCAACGGAGGCAAAATTATACACGAGGAAAGAGAAAAAGTGCCCTATAATTAATTAATAATTTTGTCATTATTCGCTCGAATACAAATCGTTTTATAGGCCAGAAGGAGAGAATAATAAACTCAATTTCTCCATGAATGGGAAAAACAATAGATCATGTTTTTTTCTTTCTGTAATCCACTGCTTTTCCCAATATATACATTAGAATTAAAAGCATCAAATTACTTGAATTAATACTTATATTAAACTAGCAACTCCCGTCACCGCTTCGCCCGCTCTCATAAGTTAAGAACTTGGATAATTTTAACTAATAATTGAAATCTTGTATTGAAGAATACAATTGAGCATTATTTCTTCAATGATAATTCCACCTATAGCAGTAATTTTTAATCAAGTTAAAATTGCACTGATTACCTAAAAGCATAATTGGACATCCAATTTTTAATTTTAATATATGAGTTGGTAATTCAGATGGACTGAGACCATTAAGAAACTTTTGCGGATAATGGACTTCATTAACAGTGCCTCCAACTGAAGCTCCACGGATCATATTTTTACACACAACATCAAAAAGTGAAGAATAAACATTTTGATATGTTAATAATTTTTATTCAAAAAGCTAATAACAACGTGAAAAACCTCGTTTCTGTCACTTAAGACTGTACATTTAAATTATTATTACAGTAAACTTTACTATTGTAAATCTTCCTAGAACTATGAAGAAGATGCAGTTGAAATTCAGTTCAAATAGGTTCATCAGTTTTATTTAAATTCTGCTGCGGAATGGCGCTAACCACACATCGTTCGATTTTTAAACTTTACAGGAATCCAAACGTCATAACAAATTTATAGCTTTTTTGATGACAATTTAATCGAATTAAGTGAACTTCAAGATCGATTTCTATATAATATTGCCTCTATTGAATGGCGCTCAGCCACCATTGGTCAATTACAACTGCGCACTATGTATTTATCGTTTTTTAACAGCCATTTAAAAATAGCTCCTAAACGGTAGGTCCTAGTGAAAAATGTTTTGTACCAAAAATGATTTTACATTAAATTTCAGATAAGGAAATCGTCCTCAAATTTTTGATCTGAACAACACCAACAGATAAGAGTGAGTCGAAGTAAATGTGAAAAAAACAAAAAAGTACAGACCTCTTAGCCAAAAAGATAAATCAATGTCAAAAAGATGTTTCAACAGCCAAATATATCGTAAACTGTTATAATAATAATATAATAACAAATGTTAATTATTTATCAGTGCCGCTTACGATAGTAAAACGTTAAAAATATCTTCAAGAAAACTATTGTTTATTATTTAATATGTCTAGTTGACTGGAGTTGATTGTTTATTAAAAGAGTCTCAAAATTTTTAAAAGATACAATACCGAGATAGGCTAGGATAACCAAATCATTTTAATTTGTAAATAAAAATGTTAATTGCCTCCCAAAGTAAGGGAAATACAAGAGAAAAAACAACCCAGGACTATTGGTGTAATTCATATATCTTTATAATAAAAAAATAATTACTATGCATGCAATAAGTAATATTATTACATATGTAAATGAAAAAGTTTTATGGCTTGAAAAAAATAATTAATTTTTTTGGTTTATGTACCAACATTCGATCCGCACGATCTCTCCATCCTTACCTATGTATGTATACATCCTAATGAACCCAAGACCCTTCGTGGGTTGTTAGTGGTACAGGGTTTTTTCTCTCTCTTTTTTTTTTTTTTTTTGTTAAAAAAATATTTTTTTTTTTAACTGATTAAAAATATCGATGATAACTAAAAAAAAAATTGTATATACAGTGTATTAAAAAAAAAAAAAAAACTTCAAAACTGTTTTACTATACAAATTAAATTAAAATAAAAAAAAGATATTATAGATGAGCACAAATTCAATATATTATAAAAATAAATAATTTAACTATCTCAACAAATATTTAAAACTTTAACAAGGAATTATATTTGAAGATTATACACTCATTTAACAATTAAAAGTTTTTGTTTAACCATTACTTCTTTTTTACCGTAGTAGTATTAAATAGTTACATATTTAATAATTTAAATAATTATGTACGGAAAAATATACAGTATATATATTTTTATATAAATTGATAAAAAAAAAAAATGGAAACATTTTTGGTATACCACTGCCTTTTTATGTAATGTTTGAATAATGACTTTATTAAATTTAAAATTAAATGTAAATTTCCATTTCTTTAACAAAATAAATTGTAAGTAAACATTCCAATCTTTTAATCAAAATCAATTAATAAAACAATAAATTATTTTTCATTTAAAAAAAATAAATAAATTTATTGAAATTTACAACTGTACAAATATACATGAAGTAAATAAGTTAAAAACGTTTACAATAACATGCCAAAACTTGAAAAGAACTACTCATCAATAGAACTTCAATAAAAAATCTACACAAGAAGATCTCTAGGCCATCTTATTTTCGGACGCCTCGGAGTATTATCGGGGATTGAGTGGGAAGCAAGTTGAAAAACTAGGAGATTTGAGTGGTTATGGAGCTTACTATGAAAGGATTGGGATCTGGTTTGGGCTAAATCAGCAACATATGTAACATTAAGATCTTTTTAGATAAGTTTATTGGTAACAAAGTAAGGAGCACTGAGGTTCGAAGGATTTTGGATTGTAAATATTGTATTCGAGATGAACTCGATGGTTTAGTAGAGCCCCAAAACTCAACTCCGTATGTCCATATAGGTCTAAGCACAGTCATATAAATGAGTCTTTTGTAATGAATTAAGAGCTTTGAACGTTAAAAATTATTAAGTGTGATAATTGACTATATTGAATTATTTTATAATATAATATTTTCCTCATATTTTCCCTATCTGTTCAAACAAATAAATAAATATGCAACTGTTTTAATTACTTACTTTTCCCTCTAATCATATCATTTATTTTTGTTTTTATCGAACCTTTGGTTAGCTCATATCAGTACAATATACATTTCCAATTGGTGCTTCAAGCACATAAATTTTATTTAATAACATAATCATATTATTTTGTATCCAATAATAAATTTTTAATGATCTCATTACAGAATATTAGTGGTATAGCCTACCATAATTATAGTTGGGTAAATGATTCATAATAGTTCTCACTCCGCTGATTGATATAATTTGATGCTGAACCCTCATCTCCTAACGGCGTTGCAGGATTGCATACTGTATTTCCCCTGAAGGGAGTCAACATTTATTGTGCTTTCATAATTTATTAGTTGTAATTTTAATTTTATTGCAATGTCGACAATAAACATACAGCCTATAAAGTTCCTATATATATATATATATATATAAATCAATCTATGTGTGTGGGTCCTTTATAGAATTTGAAACGGTAAGAGGTAATGCTCCTATAACTTATTAGTAATCTTTTTAAGGCAAGGTTTTAACACATAAATACAAATTTTAATAGAAAAATTATTTGTGATTCACTTTTAAATAGTTTTTATCTGTTTATTCTTTCTTCATTTTCTTGCCTATTAAAAAAAAATCGACAGTGACATGACACTCGATGTTGTGTAAGACATTGATACAGACTTAAAATGATACTAAAAACATTTATGACATATATATTTTTATATAAAAAAACAAAACAAAATAGTTAAAATATATAAAATATTACTTAAACAAATAGTATAGGGATTCCTATGAAGACGGTTGGGTAAGGAGCTTACATATAAGTTGCCTCTCATCTCTCAATCCCGGATTATCCAGATGACGAGGGCACTGGGATGAATAAACCTCTACCAGATTCAACCATTTATTGTAATCAATATTCTAGAAGACGATTGAAACAATAAAAAATAATATAGGAAAAATATCCACTACTTCTCAACATTTATTTAAACATAAGTATTTGTATTAGTACATCAACGCCTTGACTTTGGCTTTGGCCCCTTTGACTAAAAAAATAAATAAATACTTATTTTATATATATTCTATCCTATATAAATATCAATTTATTGAAATTTGCAACCGTACAAATATATACATTAAGTAAATGAGCTGACGACGATTAAAAATGTCAAAACTTTAAAAGAACTACTCATCGGCAGCACTTCAATAAAAATTCTACACTAAAAGGTCTCTAAGGCCATCTTCTTTTCAGACGCCTCGGAGGATTATCATGAATGGAGTCGGAAGCAAGTTGAGAAACTAATTGATTTGAGTGGTTATGGAGCTCACGATGAAAGGATAGGTATCTGGTTTGGGCTAACTCAGCAACATATGGAACATTAAGATCTATATGGATAAGTTTATTGGTCACAAAGTAAGGGGAGTTTAGGATTTTTCGAAGGATTTTGGATTGTAAAGATTGGATACGAGATGAATTGGATGGTTTAGTGGAGCCCCAAAGCTCAACTCCGTACGTCCAAATAGGTCTAATCACAGTCATGTGAATAAGTCTTTTGTAATGAATTAAGAGCTTTGATCGTTTGTCTAGTAAATGTTGAAGTAGTCTTTCCTGTCGCTTTAGTCTTTTCAATATATATCCTAAACGTGATATATACAATGATTTTACCCGAATTTTACCATCCAGGACTTTGTTGCATCTTCAACCATACTGAGAGGCTTTGAAACCCGATAACTGGAATAAACTTTTTACCCTTCTCAAAGATAACCACTTGTTTCAACTAATATAATGAACTGAAATAATTTATATAATGTAATGTTTAATTGTAATAGCTAATATAAGGAAATATAGAATAGTAGAAATAATCTAATGTAATGTTGTAGTAATAATGTAACAGTAATGTAACTTTGTAGTAATATTGTTATAGCGATAATGTATTGTAATGTAATGTAATAGTAATGTAGTGTTGAATTGTAACAACCAGCCTAATGTATACTTTTGAATGTTAATAAGTAACATAATGTAATGGTGCCTCTAGCCTAAGTTGCTGTACATGGCACTTAAAATTGTAATTAAATAAATAAATAAAGGAGATAACGGTTTAGTTTTCTGTTTACACAATCCCCAAAGCTAGCAACCATATATATTATAATGATTATAATGATATAATTATAATGATGGCATTACCTAACATTTTATAAGATGAAATAGGCTGTTATATAAATAGTTGTTTGTATTATTGTATTTTGTTGTAGTTGGAATATGTCAATCAGTGGAGTGAGAACTATTATGAAATACCCAACAATTATTAGGTTATACTACAAATGCTTTCTCATAAGAACATTAAAAATTATTTATTTAATACAAAATAATATGATTATATTAATAATTAAAATCTATGTGTTTGAAGCACCACTTGGAACTACCATATATTGTATGTATATTGTATATTGTAATTATATGGGCTAACCAAATGTTCTACAATTTTTTTTTTTAATTCTTTTATTAATTGAAATTTACAACTGTATTAATAAAAACACATTTAGTAAATATGATGTATAAAATAAAAAATAATGGCGTGATTAGAACTTGTAGAGAAACTACCCATTGGTAGTACTCTAATGAAAAAATTACAAAAGAAGATCACGAGGCCATCTTCTTTTCAGACGCCTCGGAGGATTGCCAGGAATGGAATGGGAAGCAAGTTGTGCTACAAGTGGATTTGGATGGGGAGTAAGTTTATTATGAAAGGATAGGTATCTGGTTCGTGCCAAGTCCGCGACATGTGGGATATTAAGGTCATTATGGATTAATTCATTGTGACAAAGTAAGGAGCATTAAGGATTTTTCGTAGGATTTTGGATTGGAGTGATTGGATGCGGGAAGAATTCGATGGTTTGGTGGATCCCCATAACTCTATACCGTAAGTCCAAATAGGCCTTATAATCGTCATATAGAGGAGTTTCTTGTAGTGAATCGGAAGATTTGAACGTTTGTCTAGTAAGTGTTGTAGCAGTCGAAATCGACGTGCAGCTTCTTGTCTTTTCAATCTTGTGTGAGGGTTCCAGGTAAGTCTCTTGTCCAGATAAAATCCCAGGTATCGTACTTGTTCCACATTATTTAGCGGTACACCATTAAAGGATACAGGAGGACAGGATGAGGAAGGTTTTCGACGGAGAGTAAAGGTTATTTGCTGGGATTTACTAGGATTTATCTTAACTCTCCAGTTATGACACCATTCTTCAAGGGAAGTGATGTGTGACTGGAGTGTCTGGGATGCAGCAAATGGATCTTCATTGACTGATAACACGCTGGTGTCATCAGCATAGGTTGTGAGGATAGTATTAGGATGGGTTGGGATATCAGCTGTATACACTGTATAAAGGATGGGACCCAAGATACTACCTTGAGGAATACCAGCGGTCTGAGGAAAGATAGATGAGTATGTAGAATTATGGTCAACTTTAAATACTACTCTATCAGAAAGGTAGGAACGGAGGATGAGAAAATATGTAGATGGAAGGAATTGGCGAAGTTTATAAAGCAGTCCTGGATGCCAAACCCGGTCAAAGGCTTGTTCAACGTCAAGAAAGACACCAGTGCAATATATCTTACGCTCCAATGCAGATGAGATAACATCCACCACGCGATGGCACTGCTGGGTAGTGGAGTGAAAAACTGACGAAATCCAAATTGGTGATCAGGAATAATGTGATGGGAATCAAGGAAGGGATAAAGGCGTTTCAAAAGGAGCTTTTCAAGGATTTTGCCCATGATAGGCAGGAGAGCAATAGGTCTGTATGAGGAAGGATTTTCTGGTGGTTTTTTAGGTTTTGGGATCATTTTTATAATTGATAATTTCCAGGAATCGGGGAAGTATGTTGTACGGAGGACAGCGTTATAAATGTAAGTTAGGAGTAATACTGCTTTCCTTGGTAGACATTTGAGGATTCTTGAGGTAATAAGGTCATGTCCAGGAGCTTTGTTGGAGGGCAATCTATGGATTATGGATATTATATCTGAAGGGTGGAAGGCTTTAGGAGGAAGGGTCATTTGGAGAGGAATAGTCAGTTCTGCTTCAATACATTCTACATGGTAAGGATTTAGGATGTCAGAATGAGGTTTAAATGTATTATGTAACTGTTCACCAAATACCTCAGATTTTTCTAAATCAGATTTGGTCCAGGTTTGAGCTGGAGTAAGGAGAGGATGATTGAAGGATTTAAATTTTAATAGTCTTTTGGTAGTGGTCCATAATGATTTGTCGGAAACAGATAGTTGTTCAGTTTGTTTCTGTAAAATTTGAAATTTTAGTTTTTTAAGTTCTGATTTAAGTTTGTTAGTTAATTTGGTATAGTTGGTTTTGTCAGATGGGTATCGAGTTCTATGCCATTTGGCTCTAGCTCGACGTTTTTCTACTAGTAAAACCCGAATATATTGAGGTAAGATCATGCCTTCTGAGTGTATTAATCTATTGTGAGAGGTATTTTCAGTTATGCTGGTTTCTATTGATTTAGTAAGATGTTCTATTGCCGCATCTATTTGTTGACAAGTTTTTAGTGGTATTTTGAGGTCAATATGGTTTTCTAAAGCCGAACGGAATTTGTCCCAGTCCACCCGTCCAGTTATTAAGGATGGAGGAGAAGGTTTGATTATAGGAGTAGAATGTAAGTTAAGCAAAACCGGGCTATGGTCTGAGGAAAGGTCATCTAAGGAATCTATTGTAGTTTGGGAAGTAGGTATTTGAGAGGTAACGAATATGTCCAGTATATCTGGGCGTTTTTTTAGGGATGTAGGCCAGTAGGTAGGATTGTTAGGAGAAAGAATATGGTAATTGTTTAAGGATGATACATGGGATAGAACACTACCTCGGGGATTGGATGTTCTACAGCCCCATCGCTGGTGTTTAGCGTTATAGTCCCCACCTGCAATGAAGCGCTGCCCAAAGGATTGGAATAAGGATTGTAGGGTGTTAGTGGAAAGGCTATTTCCTGGAGGACAATATACAGCTGAAAGAGTAAGGTTAAATAGGAAGGTGGATAGGATTAGTGCGGTGGACTGAATGGTTTCAGTTGGAGAGGAAGGAACCAGAGTGTGAGTTAGCGATCTATGGATAAGGATACAAGTACCACCGTGGGCTGTTTTATCGGGGTGGTCAGTTCTGTAAGTGATGTAGTCTTTAATGTGGAAATAATGGGTAGGCGTCAAGTGGGTCTCGGTAATTAGAGCAACGTGAATGTTATTGTCGTGTAAGAATATGTCTAGTTCGTTTCTGTGATTGAGCAAACCATTTGCATTCCATAAAAGAACTGCCAAGGAGTTTTGGATCATCGAGGAACAATAGACGTGATATCTGACAGGGCTCTTGTGAGGAGGGTAATTAAGGGTCTGATAGTTTCTTGGAGCTCACGGAGGAAGGAGGAGAGAATTGCTGAGATATCACCATAACCTTGAGAGGAAATAGGATACGGTTCTGAAATTTGAGACGGGGGATTAAACTGTCTTGAAGACAGTACCTGGATTGGTATTTGGTTTGGATTTTGTTGAGGTATGGTTTGCTCATAATTTGCTAGTGGAGTCTTGGTCTGTTGGGTTACTTGTTGTGGGGTGAGTTGGGTAGTTGACGGAGAAGGAGTGGTTATTTTGGGAGGTCGGGATGGAAGAGATGTTTGAGGCGCCTGATTTTGTTGCCGTTGATTTCTTCGTAGAACTGTCTTGAATTCGTTGCTTGAAGGAAGAAGTTGAGATGATTCTGCTGCTGAGGTTGATGGCTGGGGCTCAAGTTGAACGGCTGAATCGATGGGTTGTTGAGTCTGAGGTTGTTGAGCTTTTGATGGCAGTGGAGGAAAGTGTTTAGGAAAACTATTGTTGGCTGGATTGTTCTGTTGATTCTGAAATGATGTGAATATTGTTTCGGATGTTTGGGGAACAGAATTTTTATTTGTAGCGGAGTTGATGGCTCTTTGTTTCTGTCTATGTTTGTACACCTGGCAACCTTTATAGTTCGCAGGATGGCTCTCACCACAGAGGACACACAACGCTGGTGTATCTCGTGTTTTTATGCAAGTTGCAGTTAAATGTGGTCCTGCGCATTTGACACACCTTGCTTGTCGATTACAGTAAGTTTTTGTGTGGCCTAGGTTTTGGCATCTGGTGCACTGTACTATTTCTTTTTTTGAGTCGTGGTTCTTCAAATTTGACCACGGAGTACACCAGTCTTTTGATATTGAAAACTTCTACATTGTTCTCAGCAGGCTCCAGATCCACAAAGAACAATGGGAGAGGGTGTTTTTCAAAGCGGTGGAGTACGTTCGAGACATGCCTGACGCTATGGCCTAATTGCTCCAGATCTCTTTTGATGAAATCAGGAGGGACAGATTGGTGAAGTCCCCGTAGAACTACCCTGTAGGCCTTCTCCTCTTTTAATTGATAGCAATGAAACTGGATGTTTTGAGTTTTTAGGTGGGCTATCAGTGATTTATAATGTTCTTTTGTCTCTGTGTTGATTTTTATGTCATGGTATCTGGAGTAACATTGGAAATTGGGTTGACCAATTAATTCAGAAATGTCATGGCAAAATTGGATGTAATTATCTACGCCAATAACGTAGATTGGGGGTGGCTTGATATTTGTTAGAGGTTCTGATGGTTGCGGTACTGAAGTATCGGAAGGCATATTAATCAATGGCTGGAATCAGTTAGCTGTTTCAATAGGTGTGACTGAACTGATGACTGCTTTACTGCGGGTTTGAGGTGGAGTGGGAGGTTGATTTGACTTTTTTTCTTTCTGTTTCTTTTTCTTCTTTTTTTTGTCGGGAGAGTTCCCAGGGGGCTCAAGAGCAGTGTTTCTTTGTCTTTTTGACAAGGTTCTACCCTTAAGGAACTTTGAGTCCGATTCACTGAAGTCGGAACACGGCATTTCCTCATCGGAGTCGAAACACGAAGATTTTTCACACTCCATAATAATACTTATTATTGCTAAGAGGTGTTAAATAATAATAATATTTAAAGCAGAGAGAAAATTAAAGAAAAATAAATGTACATGTATAAACAAAAACACATCTATAAAATAATAATTGAAAAAAAAAAAAAAAAAAAAAAAAAAAAAAAAAAAAAAAAAAAAAAAAAAAAAAAAAATCTCTGTCCTATGAGCTACGAACTCGGGTGCGTGAGTATAGGGGACGAGCGCCCTACTCACTACGCCACCTGTGATGATAGTAACTGGCAGGCCTATGTAAGTGATAGCCAGCCACAGCCGCCAGCAGGTCGAAACTCTACCTACGTCGCGCCCAACTATCACGTCACACACCTAATGTCCACCTTTATAAATTAGTTTCTAGGGACTCACCTAGCAGGAAAACTTCACTAATTGTTCTATTATGTATATACACAATATTTGTAAAGTCCTGAGCTGGTACGTGCGCTAATACCACTGGTATTACTTGAGTAAACAGGGAGCTGTTCTAGATAGCTGCATAGCAGTAGCGGCCATGTTCCTCACTGTTCTACAATTTAAAAAAAAAATTAATTGAAGGGGAAAAGTAATTAATCAAAACAGTTACATGTTTATTTATTCGTTTGAATAAATAGGGATGAAATATTTTATTATTTCATTAATTGATTTTGTTTAAAAGATTGGAAAGTTTAATTACAATTTATTTTTTTAATCACCGAAAAATTTCATTTAATTTTGATATAAGAATATATACTGTTTTTATTTTTCATATAATTGTGAAAATTTTTCTATACATAATTATTTAAATTAATGAAATTAAAATATGTAGTGTCAAGAATCAAAGTATATTCTAAAAGATTATATATACATCTAATATATATGTATATTATATATATATATATATATATATATATATATATATATATATATCATATATATATAAATTTTTTTTTTTTCCTCTTGGCTCGACAGACCTTGTAGATCCTTGGCCTCCTCAACCAGCCTGCTCAACCTCTGCATATCTTGGGCCATTGCTTCCGCTACGTGTCATGTGCGTCTGGTATCTTAAAGCCGGGGTCCGTTTTTATCACAGATTTTCTGTGGCTGATTAAGCTTTCGCAATGGTAGGGTTTTACTGGATAGGGTTATTAGTCCTATGCTCAACCCCCAACCTGGAGGACCAGGAGCTATGTCAGGCACAGGGGTCCCTCTTCTCCCTGTGACTTCCAGGGTGAGGACAGTGTACTGTTCCCATGTGGGAATCGAACCCACGCCGTATTAGCCTGAGTATCTGGTCTTATCTGGATGGCGGTCACCCATCCAAGTACCGACCACACTCGACAGTGCTTAACTTTTATTATCAACTGCACATGTCTCAGTCTACTCGGCTACCACGGCCCCCAAAAGATTAAATAGATCATTAAAATAAATGATCAAACAATAACTTTTAATTATTAAATGAGTGTACAATCTTTAAATATAATTTTATGTTTAAGTTCTGAATGAACTCCCCATCAAAGGTATCGCAACACTGAAATATTTGAATTTTATAAAAACTTTTTTTCATAATAAAGAAAGGTGCTGAAGTTTATAACAAACATTCTTAAATTAGACATAAACAATTTTTATTAAAATAAATTACAATATTTCCAATAGATAAAAAAGTTAAAAAACTTACTTCTTAAAATTTTCATTTTTTACAATTTTAACTTTTAACTTTTAAATTTATACTTAATAATCCCTAATGTCTCATGTTTACTTAATAATAATAATATGAATATAAACCAAGTATGGATTACGACCAGGAAAATCTCGAGAATTATGGTTGCAATACTTTTGACGGGGAGTTTATTTGTAGAGATAGTAAAATTGTTTAAATTTTGTTAACTGTAATGCTTCAATTTCATTTGTATAATAAATTAATTATGAAACATTTTTTTCATACACTGCATATACAATTTTTCTTTTTAGTTATCATCTGCATTTGCAATCACTTAAAAAAAAAAATAAATAAAAAATAATAATCTTTCAAATATTTCTTTTACCAACATAACAAAATAATTTTTATTTTATTTTTTTATTTTTATATGATCTATCCTATTTTATTTTCTCGAGTTTACAAATTAGTTGGTTAGCTATAAATCAAACATAGTACTAATATGTATTAGATAATACATAATGACAAATGCTTCTATGCATAGATAACAGGATATAGATAGCTCAAACATTTCTATTCAAACAAATGAGTCTATTGGTGTATATATAGTACATTTCTCTTTTCCCTCAAAATTTTAAATATTGATATATAACTCTCAATATAATTATAATACACTTTTAACTATAAAAATCATGTTTTTTAGAAAGAAATCTTCGGTTAATCCGGCCTTTTGGCCGTTCCACCCTACCCCTTAGTACCTTAGGGGTCGGATTAGTGAGGTTCTAATGTACCTATTAAACGGTGGAATTTGATCTGAAATATTTGTTACTCTTTAATATTTTTTGTGCTAATAAAACTATGATAGGATAGCATATGTTAAAAGTGACCGTAAAACTTATAATTATAATAAATAAGTAATTTATTTTTAGGAGATAATTGAGATAATAATATATATATTTTAAAGTATCTATCTACGATAGATAGGAATAGAGTTCTTGTCTTGTCTATTCTTTACCGGAGACCGAATCTTCCATTTATTCCCAGGCAAGTTTGAAGAACTTTATCAATACTTAAAACAATTTCAATTAGAACTTTGCCTAGCTTTGGAATTTCGGATACCTTCTTTAATAATCGATTACAAGGAACTAAACTTCGGATTTTCATTACATCTTCCTAGAATTCGAGCACTGAAAGTTTAAAATATTTATTTATAACAAATTATATTTCAGATTTGTATTTTGTATAACCAGCTAGCAAAGCTATGAATGTTGAGGCATTACAGTCAGAAATATTTAATAAACGTTGTTATGATGTTATGGCCACGAAATATTAATCCAAGATTCCTGTTTGATTGCCTATGACGGTCGACGCGGAACAAATCGCGTTAGCTGTAAAGCCCATTTCTCCAGTAAACCGTGAAAATAGCTGCTTTGAATTTAATTATTTCAAATTAATTTTTGCTAACATCAAGAATATCAGTAATATTAGTATTACTATTGTGAGCTCAATAAAAATACATAAATCGTTCTTAAAATATTGATTTTTATTGATTTTATATGTATAAAAAATCTATTTTCCTAAAAATAAAAAATAATATATATACACAAGGTGAGTACCTTTTAGTGTAAATATAAGTGGTTGAAACTAGATCAAAAATGTAGAAAAATGCCGCAAACCTCACCTTTCTATTCCAATCCGTTGCATATATACGATAAATCAAAGACTTTTTTGAGGAAACCACGTTTTTTATTATAAAAGGTGCAATATCTCCACTTTGTTTAAATAGTTTTCAAACTTTGACCACATTTTCGGATTTAGCATTAAATTTTCTATAAGAGCAGAGTACATGTAACCTTGAATTCTACAAACTTGTGACCTAAAGAACAACTTGATCTTCACCTTATTTAAGGAAGTTACAATGTCTTATATTAGTTTAACGCTCACCGTTTATCGAAAAAAACTACCCACAAAACCGCAAATCTCACAAAAACTTGCAAATTTAATCAGTTTTGAATGATATGTTGAAAGTAATGATTGCGTATCGATCGCAGTATATCGGTAAACTTTTTAACTTCACTGCTACCCACATATTACAACTTTTCTGATAACGGATTATTTTATTTTTATACAGTATATTTTATAATTGCTAAACCTTCCTCGAGCAAGGAAGATGATGTAATTAAAATTTAGTACAGATTGGCTCAGTAGTTTTCGCGGTTAGTGGTCACAAACAAAAAATGGTTTGTCCTTTTATATAATAGTATAGATATATAAACTAGTACTGCTCTAAAAGTTACAAAATTTGTTATTCTATTGCTATTCAGATGCATAGGATGCAACCCTCAAGTGCATCACACGGTTGCCTTGCATAAAGTGAGCCAGAATAGAAGGGAGAGGGTAAAGAGAAAAAGCCGATGGTGAATGGAGATAAAGAGGCGGGGGAGATAATCCCGTGCCCCGAGGGAAACAATTTTTACTCTTCCATACACGAATTTATCCCGAGACTGTGCATTCCACAAAGGGGAGGTATTCATCATCACCGCGGCAACACTCGGGCTGCATCCCATCTTTGTTCTGGAGGAGGGTCTGCGGAAAAAAAAAAAGGAAGAAAGGAAAAGTTGAGATGAAATGGAAATGTCAGTCTGTAAACGCGATAGGGGGTCGAGTCGTTGGAACTTTATGTTGAAAACTTTTTTTTTATATTCTTGTTTCAGATACTGTCCTACACATTAAATATATTTCTCATCTCTGGTGTTGGTTTATTCAGGTGCATTAGATTTTTAATACAGACCAAAGAAAAGTTTAAAGTTTTTGTTGTTTACAAAAATCCTTATCTATAAAATTGTACTAAATTTCTCTAAGAGTATATAACGGAAATCATCTGAATTAAAAATTTGCAATAGTAATTTTATTTAAAAAAATTAATAGTATTATTATAGACATTCCTATTTTTAAAACGTATTTTGCATTTACCATTATTAGTTTAGACTGATGAACTTCTCCAGACAGTTTTTACCTACCGATTTATGAGCCTGGGTGACTTTTTTCTAAATTCCGACGGCAATACTTTCTGGGTACTTTCCTATTCCAATGTCTAGAAACCTTCCTATATTCTTGACCTAATAACTCTGCGCTCTTCCATCCACCTCCTATACACAAGGTGGTTTACCTTTTAACCACCATACCCCCTCACATAGAACTGCTTCTTTTGAAAAATCTTCATCATTGAGGAAAAATCTCCTTCTGGAATTCTCTACCCATTCCTATTCCTGTCGGAAGAGCTTCTTCCCTTACTTCTTTTCAAACATCATTTATTTTTACACTTCCTATATAATCAATCTTGTGCAAATATTTAAATATTTACATGTTTTTTTTCTGTTAACAATATGTGCTGTAAGTCACAGAATAAAGTTCATTTTTCGTATCATCGATATGGAATTGTGTGAAGTCTGAATAAGATTTTTTTCATTTTTACCATCACTACTCTTTATGGCTAAAATTAAATTTATCTACCTTTCCATTCACAAAAAAGATCTCGAAGAGATACGCTCAGAAAAACGCAGGATGTAGAAACTGCCGATGCAATTACATACTACACTGTAGTTAGAATTCATAATACACGATATATCCAAGGCAGTGGATAAATAATTCAACAGTAATTAACATTATTGTATTGTCAGTGTTGGAAATCTTATCTCATGGAGCTCTGCATGCATATTCGTTATTTACATCTCGCTCCAACAGAATACGTATGTGCTACTTCACGTGTAACATGACTGACAAGCAGGTATCATACCGACGTTGTTGGAATGTGTTATTGAAATTTTCATTTTAGTTTGCATATGGAAATGTTTATTTTTTAAAGTTTATTCATTGCAATATTATATATAATATAACCTCACTAATCCGACCTCTAAGGGATCAAGGGGTATCGCGAAACGGCCAAGAAGTCGGTTAACCGGAGATTTCAATTAAGCAGACGATTTTTTATAGCTAAAAGTGTTTTATAATCACATTAAAAGTTATATATTACTATTTTAAAAAAGTAAAGAGAGTAGAAATGTATATTATATACACCTATAGACTAATTTGTTAGAATAGTAAATTAGGATTTGTAAATTTTAGCCAGCTATTTATATAGAAGCATAGGCCATAATAAGACTGTAGGGTCATTCCATATCAAATCAACCAATGGTTGACTTGATAAGTCCAAGAGGACCTTAACCTTTCCTAGGGGTCACCTGTGGTGTAGTGGTTAGCATAGCAACTTACTAAACCCAAGATCGCAGGTTCGCAGCCCGGCAGATGACCTTAGGATTTTTTAAAGGGAGTAAAAAATCCTTAGCTATGCCGTCCTTCGGAAGGGACGTAAAAAGGGGGTCCCGAGCCTGTGCGATGTCAGGTACTCGTTAAAGATCCCTATTCTAATTATACCTGGATAGGCAAAATTTAGAACTCCCACCGTAGCATCGTCCGATTAGCCATAGCAGCATAAAGTGACGCTAATGAAATAAACAAACCTTTCCGATTTCTATGATTTTTAGGATAAAAGTTCTACCTATCAAGACTAGTGATAATATAAAATATTAAGTTTTTCTGACTTTTGATTTTTGAGTTATAAGAAGCTTTTAAAAATCCAAGAAACAACTGTTTTCGTTCCTTAATCAATATTTTAAAAATTACGCCATTAAAAAACTGTTGGACATAGAGAGCTCAAATAACATTTGTTTTAATGGAAATATAATACACTTTGTACAATGAAAAAGTATGGGTTTCATTGTAATCTTCGGTTAATCCGACCTTTTGACCGTTATACCATATCCCTTGGCCTCTTAGAAGTCGGTTTAGTGTGTTTTCATTGTATTGGTAGCACTTCAATGAACAGAGTTTTTGGGAATCGAAGCGGAAGTAAGTTGGGTAACTAATAGATTCGAATGGGTATGAGCTTACCATGTAACGATAGGAATCAGGTTTGGGCCAGATCAGCCACAAAAGAGACATTGTGATCATTACTCTATTGTTTAAAGTATTTCAAATCCTAAGGATTGGATGTGAAATGAACTGAATGGTTTAGAAGAGCCGCAAAGCACGACTAGATATGCTCAAATAGGTTTAAATCGCTGCCATGTAAATAAGTCTTCTCTAATTATTTGATAGCTTTAAACGTATTGCCCAGCAAATGCTGAAGCAACTGTTTTAGACTTGTATGTGGATAATGTAAAACTAAAGTTAAATAACGGTGTTTGCACCATTTGCATATGTTTTGAAATATAAGATGTTATTACACAACAATTGCTCAAAGAAGAAAACCATAGTATCAAATAAAGCTCCATTTACCAATTGTTGACAGAAGCGATTGGACAACATTGCTAAATATAAAACAGAATAAAATAAATGAAAATTAATCTTTATCATAGAAAACATTGTCCCCTGAGAGTATTAGTACTGTATAGTAAGATAAAATAATAGTCTAGCTACATTATTTTTAGACAATTATAGTAACAGATATAAAACATGGTAAAAATATGAGTTTAATCAGCTATAATTTAATTTGAAAACAGATCATGGAGTACATATAGACAAACACAACATAAATAATAAGCACTATAGGGCTAGAAACAGGAAATTAAAAAAAAAAAAGTAATAATAATGTGTACGTAAGAAAAGAAGAGAAAATAGGAACCACAACTATATAAACTTTGATTAAAACGATATGTATAAATATTATATATGATAATTACTTACATAAATTCTTCCTCTCCTAACAATCAGTGTGAGGAAGCTGTAAAAAAAAAAAAAAAAAAAATTAATATTATGTAATATAAAATATAAATAAAGATTATATGTATATAAATTTAGATATTAGGTGTTGATACATTATATTTTAAATGAGTCGTAGAATTTCAAAACCATGCAAGTTCAATTTCCAGCTTTTTTTTTTTTTTTTAAATAGTTTTTATACTAGATTATCATTAGGTGGAAGGTTTTCCCTCAAAAGTAGTTAAATCACATTGAAAACAGCTATACGAAAATAATAAGTCCTTGTCCTGATCCGGTTTTGGTTTTGAAATTCTACGATTCAATTATAAATGTACTTTGTTTGGTTTAAATTCTAGTTCATTTCGGTTTAATGAGTAAATTAGTTTTACTTTTTTCGTATCTTAAAAGGCTCCTTTGATGTGTGTTTACTGTGAAAATAATGTCTGCTACAACATGGCATTTTTAAGTAAGTGCTTTTCGAGATTCACAACATAGGATATGCTCCTTAACTTAATGGAAAGCGATTTTTGAAATATGATGGTGGCACCGTGTATGATAGACATTGATATCTTATACATTTTTTAATTTGTATGATAATTATGCTTTTTATTTCATGAAAAGGCTTGCCTCTAAAGATCCGAGTTTAATGAAAGACCTTTAGATGAGAACTTTTTTCGCTTGGCCCAAATAAGAGAATTTTTTTTTTTGGCCATCTTATTATTTGATAGGGGATTGTGTACGTAATAAGTTTTAGGAAAAAATCGAACAAGTTATGGGTAATAAGTAGTGTAACACAGCAAGTTTTAATCCACAAAATGTTATTATGTTTAGTATTAATAATAAACTTGTTATAAACATTTTTATGAGTTTAGGACGAATGTAATAAGAAATTTAGTTTTATTTTATACTAGCAACCCCCACCGCGGCTTCGCCCGCTCTCATAAGAAAAGAACATAGCTAATTTTAACTAATAATAGTTTTAAATTTTATGAGTTTATCGATAAAAACCTTGTATTGAACTATAATATTGAGCATTATTTCTTTAATAATATGTTCATGTATAGCAGTAATTTGGACCAGTTAAAATTACACTGATTAGTGGGTTGAATATTACGTAAAAGCATAATTAGACAGCAAATTTCGAACTTAAATCTAAGAGTTTGTAATCTAGATGGATATAGGCTATTAAAAACTTGCGGGTAATGGACTGTATTGTCGGTGTTGACAATGAAATAAATGAAGGCCTACGAATTTTTGCACACATTATCAATAAGGATCAAAATTTTGATTTAGTTATAATTTTTATTCGGCAACAATAATTTTATTGATTTCATCTGGTTGGATTTCAATTTCTAACCTTGTAACATTGTATTACAAACCTCTTTTCTGCCATTCCAGATTACACAATTAATTTTTATTATTTAAAATTTCATTATTGCTGCACCTTTCCAGAACTATAAAGATGAAGTAATTAAAATTACTTAATTAAAATTAAATGGGTTCATTCTGTAAACCCTATTACAGAATGGTGCTAACTGCATAATGGTCGATCTTCAAACTTCACTGGGTTCCACATGTCGCACCATATATTTAAATCTTTTTTAATAATTTAATTGAATATAAGATGATTTAGTTAAAATTTGGTAAAGATTGGTCCAGCAATTTTCACACGCAAAATGGCCTATCTTTTTATATAATAGTATAGATTTGAAATTTGTATAATCTGTCAGGCGTATCTGATCTGTTATATTTGATAAAAAACACTATAATACAACCAGCATTTACTTTTAGTTTCTTATGGAAAAGTCCTTATGCTGGACTTTTGTGTAGAGGAAAGAGGGTTGACAAGAAAGTTCCGAGAATTCCTGAGTAAAAGGTATCGTCATAAGGAGGGTATCGTCAAAAAGTTCTTTGAAATGGCTTCAGATAAAGTTCTATCAATGTCAAAGAAAGTATATTCGATTTTATTGAAAGATTTTGTCGAGTGAGGTCAAGTATAGGCAGTCCTTGAGGGTAGAAGTTGAAGCATTCTTTATCGAATTCCTTTGAGTGATAAAACGTAAATTAAATTTATTTACTGCTAGATTATAAAAACTTATAATAAATATGACAAAAACTGTCGAAACTAAAACAGAGCAGAAATATTCCATCACAGAGTATGCAATTGATTCAGATTTACATATACTCACAGTAAACTAACATATAAAAAACCCTTTATGGACGATTCCATGACATAATTATTCTGATACAAAACATGGCCTCAACTGACATATGGAATATTCTCAGAAGCAAGCTGGATAACAGATCTGTTCCTATAACTTTTATTTATATACATATAATTATTCATATTTTCATGCATGAGTGATTCTCTCCCTCATACTGATTAGACCATGTACCACATATAAACCTGCTTCTATAAATCTATAAAGGTACAGAGTTCAATACTTGGTATGGAAGCATCGTTTTGAGACCAAAGATTTTAGAAGAGGTAATGCAGTCAGTAACAAAGCTCAACCGCCAGTTTGTTCCTCCAATCAAGGGTATCCACTTTATATAGGTTGAGTGTGTCCCAGGAGGGTATCTAGACCCCGAAGTCGATCAACAGCCGAAATAACAGGAATCAAATTTTCTGCTCTTAACCGGACTCGAGCACGGCTTCTAGAGCTAAGTGTTCAGTTCTTACGCACTGAACTTAATCGCTTGATAGGTTTGACCTGGATAAAATTCCAAAAGACAAAAATGAGCCATTTCCTACCAAATCCAGAAAACAAAATTTACAACAAAAAAACCTGAATGGAAAACTTTAACACGAGTTCGTAGAAGTGTATTTATATACATATTAATTAATTTTCCTGATTTTTAAAACGAGAATTACATACATAATAAGAGATTACTATATTTGGAACTATCATTTTATAAATTTTAAAACTATCAGATAATTTTTTTTTTTTTAATTTGAAACTTTATTACGTATGTCATATAAGGTATATAAAGGTATGTGCAGTTAGCAGAAGTTTAGACAGGTTGCTAGTACTATTATTAAAATATCTTTTTCTGATTTACTGTCAAATTTACAGTGATCATACACACTTCTGACTTGTATGAATGTGTGTGAATGGTTTGATCATGTGGTAATGTTTGTAATAGAGCCATTGTTCTACACGTAATGTATCTATGTACACATACGTGATATTGCAACTCGGAAAAGATAGACAAGAAAAAACATAAAACGCATCTGTAAACAAATAAATTAATGCGTAATTGTAAAGTGTATTCTAAATAATTTAAATAAATGAGGAGATGAGGTGCAAAACTCGTTCGTTCCATTTTTTTTTTTTTTTAATTGAGATGTCAGTGGATTCTAAAAGATATTAACTATCTTTATATATTTATCAATAAATATCTTTATGTATATTATCTTTATAAAAAATAATTAATATCAAATGTTTCAAAAAAAAAAAAAATGGAACGAACGAGTTTTGCATCTCACCTCCTCAAATGCATAATTTGTTTTAATAGTTATTAGGAAACCGACGGATTTCTTAAATTAGGCTATGTTTGGTGACAGACCGGTCTAACGAGGACTTTTTTTTTTTTTTTCCTCTCATTTATTGAAATTTACATATATACAAATATATATACATCTAGTAAATGTGTTATTAATGATTTCAAATACATGTCATATATCCTTAAATGTTAATTTTTTTTTTAACGAAAATTTCGTAAAATACTTCTTTTTCCTTTGTCCTTGTTAGTCATACTTTACTCCTTTAAGTTTAAACAATTCCCTTGTCAAAAGACGTCATATAACGTATGTTTTTACAACCTCGGGTTTGTATGTTTTTGAACCACATGATCAACTTGTACATTAGAGAAAAATAGAATTACTTGACATTTCGGAAGGTTCCTATTTCGACCTCTATTCCATGAAATAAATTGTTATCTGCGTAACTAATAAACCTTTTTTTTTTTTTTTTGCATAATTTGAGCTTGCAGCTGCATTTAAAAATTTCAAATCCTAATTGCAAAGTTCGTATAACCGTAATTATTACACTATCTCTCATAATTTTGTCAAATACTTTACTTTTCGCCTGGGCCTTCTCAGTTTCAATCTATCACTTGGCAAACAATTTAACTTACAATTAGATAATAACGATATAATAATTATTAAGCAGTTTAATTGTTTAGTCGACATTATCTTTGTTTCATTCAGCAACTACATTTTGTAGAAAAAAATTGTTTAATAAATGTTCCCTGATTGAAATTATACTTATAATTAATTTTGAAAAATTGGATGTCTATTAACTAATGAAAAAAAAAAAATTAAACTTTTTCTTTTCCAAGAGGTTAGCTTTTAGAAACTCGTTCCCAGCGAACTCTTTCCCTTTAGTATAAATAAATGATATCCAACACCTTTAATTTTTAACTAGCCTGGATATATCCTTGAACCTCCTAAAGTCTGTACAGCAACTAAAAATTATCTAAGACATAAAAATGTATATAAATTTGAGTTTCACATGTTTTCATTTTACTGGTTTCCAACTCTTCTGTTATTTCCACCCCCTCCTTTATTACAAAAGAATCATACTCTTTTCAATTTTTCTAACAATTTAATTTAATAAATATTCGGGAAGTTCAGAATTCTTGAAATTATAATTTTTTATATCATTGTTATCTAGCAATATTGATTTTTCGATTCCAATATATAAAACATACAGTATACTAAGCATACACATTTTCAGAAAGCTATTAAACTTATGTAGTATAATTAGGATATCAGAATGAGGTTTAAAAGGATTATGCAATTGTTCACCAAATACCTGCGATTTCTGTAAATCAGATTTGGTCCAGGTTTGAGCTGGAGTAAGGAAAGGTTGAAGGTTTTAAATTTTAAAAGTCTTTTGATCGTGGTTCATTTGGATTTGTCGAAAACAGATATATGTTCAGTTTGTTTCAGTAAAGTTTCAAATTTTAGTTTTTTGAGTTCTGATTTAAGTTTGTTAGTTAATTTGGTATAATTGGTTTTTTCAGATGGATATCGAGTTCTATACCATTTGGCTCAAGCTCGACGTTTTTTTTTTCCACTAATAAAGCCAGAATATATTGAGGTAAGACCATGGCTTCTGCACGTATCATTCTATTTTGTGAGGTATTTTCTGTTATGCTGGTTTGTATCGATTTAGTAAGATGTTCTATTGCCACATCTATTTGTTGACATGTTTTAGTGGTGTTTTTTAAGTCTATTTGATTTTCTAAAGCCGAACGGAATTTTTCCCCAGTCTACTCGTCCAGTTATTAAGACGGAAGAAGGTTTGATAATAGGAGTAGAATGTAATGTAAGCAAAACTGGGCTATGATCTGAGGAAAAGTCATCTGAGGAATTTATTGAAGTTCGGGAAGTAGTTATTTGAGAGTTGACGAATATGTCGAGAATATCTGGGCGTTTTCTTAGGAATGTAGGCCAGTAGGAAGGATTGTTGGGTGAAAGGATAGGGTAATTGTTTAAGAATGATACACGGGAATGAACACTACCTCGGGAATTTGATGTTTTACAGCCCCGTCGCTGGTGTTTAGCGTTATAGTCCCCACCTGCAATGAAGCGCTGCCCAAAGGATTGGAATAAGGATTGCAGAATATTATGGGAAAGGCTATTTCCTGGAGGACAATATACAGCTGAAATAGTAAGGATAATGAATGGGAGGATGGGATTAGTGCAGTAGACTGAATGGTGTCAGTTGGAGAGGAAAGAATCAGGGTGTGGGTAAGTGATCTATGGATAAGGGTATATGTACCACCGTGGGCTGTTTTGTCGGGATGGTCGGATCTGTAAGTGATGTAGTCTTGGATGTGGAAATAAGAGGTAGGCGTCAAGTGGGTCTCGGTGATTAGGGCAACGTCAATGCTATTGTCGTGTAAGAATATATCTAGTCTCTTGCTTTTCCCAACTTTGACTATGGATGGATAGTATATGGAGGACTGTCTAGTGAGCTTTAAATGAGATGTAAAAGATTAATGAACTGTTTTATTGGATTTATTTTTGGGATTTCTAGACGTTCTCACATATCTCACAGGTATTCTGAAATTGGTTGGCTTTACCCCAGTTTCTGACGTCATTGCTTAATAGGTGCACTCATATTTTAATCCTTGAAAACTAAAAAAACCCTCCTATATTCATGACCTCCTTACCCTGCGCTCCTCCATCCACCTCTTAAATACTAGAACCCAACCCATCAACCTGTACACTCCTACAATCTAACTGCATCCTTCGAAAAAATCCTTTATTATCCGCGCTTCCTCTTTATGGAATTAATTGCCCTTATCAATACCAAAAAGCACCACTCTTACTTCCTTTAAACATCATCTATTTCTTTACCTCCTGGATCTTCAATCTTCCGAGCAAATGTAAAACATGAATGTTTATGGTATATACATTATAATAGTACAAATAAGATGTATCCTTTTACAATATTTCTTAATTTATTTTGTAACTCATAATTTAATTATTTATTAATTAAATAAGAAAGCTATTAGGCTATTATACTACATATAAATTAATTTATCATTTATTCTACTCATTATATATGTTGAATTACACCATCTGATTTGTTATCATTATTATAATTATTTAACAATAAAACAATTGTATTTCATGAAATTTTATAACAAAGTTTATCCACACTATCATTGATCGAAATTCCTTTAAAAAATAAAATAAATATTCTGTTACTAACATTTTATTCATTTATTTTAAATTGATTTAAATTGCTAATCAAATGTGAACATATTTTTCCAAAAACTCTATTAATGTGTATGTCACTATTGTTTTTTATTTCGATTTTGATTTCAAAAATGTCACTAGCTTAATTTCAACGATAGTTTGTTTTTAGTTGCTGAGCATGATTATTTCTATGCTTGTTTGTTATTTATTTAATATAATTTTTTTCGTGATTTGTTAAAATATTTTTTTTAAATTATATTTATTATTGATTTTTTCATCACGCAACGTATTTATTTCATTATTTATTACTCTACTATTTTAGTGTCTTATTAAGTAATTTTGAAAGTTTTATTCAGATAACTTTTCATTTATGAATTTATAAGTACATTGCATGCACAGTGTATGTAAATACTCGTCTAAACATAAAATACTGCGAAAAATTTGCGAACGTAATAAATAAAAATAGTAAAATGGATGTTAGTAGAGCTCAATACAGATCTGCAATATAAGAGTAACTGTATTCCAACGTTCCTTTCTTGTCTGTTCCGCTATTCTTTGAAATTCTCTTCCTCCCTCTATTCATAACGCATCTTCCCTCGGAAATTCTTCGGAAACTCTTCCAACACCTTATCTCCCTCCAGACGGATGCTATTTAATCATATGGATGCTTTATAACGAATTTATATCAGCATATTAAATAAAAAAATGTTTAATTCTTCTTATGATAATGTTTTCACTGTTAATATTTTTTCATTTTTATTTTTTCTTTATCATTCTCTCTGCTCCCTCTCAACAAATATTATTTTTCTTCATACCTTACTATGTGTAAATTCAGAAACTTCATCTTTAAATCAACTTAGTATGTAATATTTTTCCTTTACTGAATGTATATATGGTTTTGTGTTTATATATGTGTGTTTTTTTTTATATATTTTGTTTATAGAATTTTTTTCTTTAAATTATTTCATCATAAACTTGTATTGACTTTATATTATCTTATGTCATTATTTTATTTAAAATATTTTGGCGAGATGTGATTTAATTTTTATAATTTATTTATCATTATTCTTAAGGGACTTTGTCTTAGAATAAAATTTATTTTCTATCTATCTATCTATCCATATTTAAGAAAAAACAGGCATAAAACAATGGATTTTGTTCCATTAAGCTGAAAACAGCTATTAACAAAGGAACTCGAATAGTGTACCAGATCGACATTCAGTTTGAAGAAAATTTCATATTTTGATTTTGTATTCCGTTCCTTTTCTGATATGCAATATACTTGCTTTGGTCCCCTCATTCTATAGCAGTTTGGTTGAATTAAAATTGTTTTAAAATCTTAACACTATTAATTAATTTCCACGTTCATTATGTCAAAAGCTATTTCATGTTTTACACTTGTCTCACAGTCTGTTACCAGCCTCAAAAAAAATATGCCCAGAAGGTTATTTTGTTTGAGAAAATATCAAAATTAACGGTAATAGTAATTAGTTTTCTCATATTAGCCGTGGCCGAAACAAGTATTTTTTTACACTAAAGACACAAAAATTATTGAATAGAATAAGACTCTCTAAGAAAATGAAACCGGCTTTATGCCGAAGGTATTTTCCCTTAAAGTTGTTTACTGTCTGGGCGTTTTACACCTCCTGGCGTTGCACGAAGACCGTAGCACGCTAGGTTTCAATGAGGTCGGTAAACTCAAGTTATTGTTTCCGAGCATGCGGTACCTTATTGAAACATTATAAATTATAATATTATAACAATAAGTAATTTGGAAATGTTTTGGGCAGAAGGTGATAGAATGGAATTTAATAATAATTTTATTCTGGGACAAAGAACCATAAGAAAAACAAATAAGCACAGAAATCAATATTATAAAATCTGATCAGAAACATATTAAAAAAGTAAAGAATAAATAATAATAGTGAAGATAATATATATATAAATACGTACTTTAAGATATATAAAAAGAAATAGCAGAACACTCTACAAAATACGTAAAAATAAGTTTTTATGCTAAAATGTTCAGTATAGCACAAAAAAAATGCAATAAAAGTATCTAAATGACATGTTCAAAGTAAAAACGTTTTTTATTTTGTGGAATATAATCTTGGATGAGAATGAGGTACTGAAAATCGAGGCATTTAAAGAGATTTTGCTCGTCTGATATGAGGAGGAACAGAATTTAAGAGGTTGGTTGATCGGAAGAGAGGAATGTGGTACATAGGTCAGAAAGACGGGAGCTTATGTGCATTGAATTGAAAGTAGATCTGAACCGTAGCATATTGTAAATTTAGGAAGGATGAAGGTTATTAATAATTTGGTAAAGAAATGTTCCAAGTCTGGTATTGTCCAGTATTTTCAACGTACTGTGGGATAAAGCCAACTTAATTCGGAATAGAGGTGAGAAAAAAGGGGATATCGAAGCTAAAGACCTAGCAAAGCTGTTCATGATTCGGTTCAATCTGTCCTCAACCGTCGAGAGGCAAACCATAAACCACACATAAGCAACCATAGTCAGGGTAAATGAATAAAATGGAAGAAACTATTGTCGTACTTGTATTGTAGTTGATTTTTTAAAAATACATTTCGATTATAATCATATCTAGCCGAAAAGAAAAATGATATCCAGTTTTCCATTTTTATGATATGGATTACATGTATATTTTATGTAAAATATGATTACAGTAGAACCTCCTTGATCCGACTCCAGCTAGTACGACTCTTTGAGTAATCGGACGCGGAAGTCCAATAAAATTGTACATTTTGGAATGCATATGGTCATGGACTTTTGATTTTTCGATGTGTTGTTAGTGTGGTGCTTTTGTACGAAAATCCAAGTTTTTGATCTTGAAGCCCCACCGCTGATTCCTGACCCTAATTGAGATCATCAAAGCTTCAAAAATTTCAAATGTTTCTACTTTTCCAATATATCTGCTACACGGTTGATTAAGGTAAAATTAAACTAGACTAAATTTTCTTTAATTTGAGCAGAAAATAAGCTTTGCGGCTTAAACGGGGAGAAAGGTGTAGGCTTTCAAAAAATGTTGGGATTCTCTCAAAAAGTGACCGAAATTGTGTTTTTTTAAAACAGTTTTTGCTCTATACGTCCTGAAAAAATGACGTTAATAGCATAATTTATTATGAAATATTTTAAAAATGAATTAGTTTGCTATAAAATAAACATAATACAGTGTTATTGTTGCCAATGCATATAAATAAATAACTGGCTAAATCACTCCTTTACAAACATATTAGTATTCTGGTAATAATAAACATATACACTTTTAAGTAAGCAAACATAACCAAATAATTTCAACTAAACATTGAAATCCCCGGTTAATCTGACTTTTTAATATTAATATTTTAATAATTGACAAAATTAATAAGAATTATTTTAAAAAACAAAACAATTTTTTTTTCCGATAAATCTGTTCATCAAAAGACGACTGTCCAATCCAAGAGGTCCTGCTACATATGCCTAGTGCGTGCAACACGCAAGCCAAACCACTTCCATTAGGGGATAATGTATTTTTTATAATATCTCCTATCACTTTATTTACATAAAAACAAATATTAATTTAATTAAAGAGTGCTTTCGTGACATGATTGTTTTTGTAACAGCCGTATAGTATACAATTACCAATCCTACATCAGAGTAATAATTATTCAGGTTAAACACAGTCTTTCAGTTCATATAATTAATTAATAGTAATTTTAATTAATAGGGTTGGCCATTTAGACATGGTAATGCGAAACTGCACATTTACAGTTGCTTGCTTTGTCCAACAGCCGTGTAATTCAAAACCTCCGTAACTCTATATTACGTCCGTTGTTTTCGGTAGCCTCAATTTCTTCAACAATGAAGCAATAATAATAATAATTTTATAAGGATATTAACAAAGTTATATTTTATAAAATTTACAATAGTTCAATAATAATATAGATTGTTAAAATATGCAACATAGACAAGGGAAAAAAATATCATTCATTCTCTTGAATAAGTGTTATTATGTTAATATTATTGTTTATTTAGTGATACAACCTAAAGATAACCAATTAAGTTTTTGCGAACTTATTGTTTATTTAAATTTGTTACCATTAAAAATGATAATGCGAAAAGTTTTGTTTTTTTGAATAACTACTGTTTTATGGAATACATATTACAAGGCAATGCATAATATTTATGTACAATTAAATTGAATTTTTAAAAATATAGAAAAGTAGTGATTAGAGAAAAATATACATAAAAAAAAAATCAAAAATAGGAGAATCAAACTATTTATACAATATAAGCAAACAACTCAGATGGAGACCCCGAACCTAACTTGTCTTCCCATTTAAGGGAGGGCAAGCCAGGCCCAAAGTAATCCCAACGCTGTTCTCTCAGCCGCGTCACTAATGTCAAAATCAATGGAGACTGAAAGGGAGCTCTATATCACAGTCGCTCAGGAGTTGAGTCGAGTAGCTGGCCGTTGCCAGAACTTCAGTAAAATATATACGTATTACAATAGGTCTCGGGGCCGTTGCCGTTTTAATCTTATAAACGGAGGGTTGTAAGAATGTGTGGAACTGGATAATGAATGAAGCAGGTAGTTACGGTGACTGAAATGTTTTTATGGAGCATTAACAACAGTATGAAGTAAAGGGCTTAGTTTGGAAGGGTTGAATGTGCTTGATATTCGATTGCTTTGCTCTCCCCAACGGTAAAAATCTATAGGTCCAAATTGGTTCAATGATAGATTGTATACGAGAAGTTTGTTTTAAACGGAAAGATGATAACTCCTATTTAGTAGTATTTACAATTGGATGAACCATCTGCTAAGTTCTTGCCATTAAGCCATGTGAGAAGGTTTTGTCTCAGTAGAAGCCAAGTTACGACTGTAACAGCAATGGGTAGAGGAATATTATTGATATAAACAGGAGGGCAGGATGTGCGGCGAGGGGTAAAATTTAAGTACTCCATCTTGATTCGTTTACTAATTCTAAACTATGCAATGTGTACTGTACAATTTTATTGCACTGCTTATCTTTTCAATACTTAAGGCGAAATGCCTGAACAAAGTTCTCCTACCTAAACTGACTCTGCAGAATTATTGATAAATTTACAAAGAAAAACAGTTCAATGATATTTATTATAGTGTAATTCATATATTGAATAAAGATATGGAGTAGTTATTGAAAAAACTTCGCATATGTATATATATATTTTTTAAATTAAATGAAATGTCTTATTCATGTTGATGTGAATTGTTTTTGCAGTTAAATCTTTGTATAATTGTAAGTACTTTTTTTTTTTTTTTCCTGTACAAAATACAGTACATATTCATTAAAAGTCGAATATAAGATGTAGATAATAGTACAAATAAAATAAAACAAATGAACGTTTAAATGATGCTGTATGGAAAGAAATTAGGACTTTGGTTTCACAGAAAATTTCATATGACTTATGAGTTAAAGCTGTCATTATGTATGAAGTTGGCTGTGAGGATAAAGAATTCTGAATGAGGGAATAAATGAAGTATTAACCACGGAACATGAGGAATAATACTTTTAACTTGGTACTGCAAAATGAGACATATTTATGACAGAGGATTTTTAGAACATGTATCACGCAGTAGTTGATGTGAATTGACATATTGAGGATGCAAAAAAAAAAAAAAAATTAAAATAAGCAAATTCATTTTGTTCATTCAGTGAAGCCTATGTATGACCTTAATGTTCCCTGTGAGTGTCTAAGTTGTCAAATGATTTTAACTGGTGTTTTAATTTAATAAAAATACAGTGATATGGGAACCGCGTTAATATTTTTATGAAGATGGTAGATTTTTAGGGTTTGGTCAATTGAAAGCACGATTTATGAAAATATTGTTCTCTATTGAGTTCTGTTTGGGCATATATATCGGAATTTCTATGTATGCACCATTCATCAGTCAACGCTTTTTCATTCCGATCCGAAAAAAGGGAATAATATTCTTAGTATCAGAAGAGGAAAAAGAAGCCTCAGTTACGTGGAAGATATACTGACGTCGTTAGGGGAGGGCCGATCTTCATGTGAGTCGATGAAAGAATCATCAGCGTATTTCTTGCTTATAAAGGCGGGCTCTGGTGACATGATAAGTCAAAAAAAGGAAACCCTCGATTAACGGATTTTTTTAATAACATTAATCTGGCCTATGGGGAAAAATTTAAAATCGGGCTGTAAAAATATGAATTAATAGAGTAAAAAAATAATATTATCGTAAACCAATAAATATCATTAAACAATAAATCATACATACATTTTTTTTAAATTTATTATTTTTATATATTTTTTTTAATAGGGCTAAAACGAAAGAAAATTACATTTGTCATCCAGAAAAGTATATTAATTATTTTTGTTTCACTAATGTGAAAAAAAAAATGTCCCCCACGTCGGGTATGGATTGAAAAGACCGACATTTTAGATTACAAAGCTCGAGATTCATGGTTTAGAACACTCGGCTATAGTGGGAGAGGTGACAACTCAACTTTTCCTATAACCTTAACATATGAATATCACATGTTACGTTATAAGTAGAAAAAAAAAATTCAAATATTAGTTTGTAAAAAGGTTATTTATAGTTAATCAATCAAATAAGGGAATGTAAATAAATTAAATAAGGGAATATTGGTATATTTAAGCAAGTATTAATTATTTTTGTTCATAAATAAAAAAAAATCAACTAAATTTCTACGAGCTGATTAGCTTTAAAAATTCTTTGAAGCCGTGTAGGATTTCCATGATTTAGAAGCATTGTCCTGTCATATTGTTACTAGTATTCAGGGTATCAGTGTTTACCAATTTTGAATCATGGAGTACTGCTTCTGAAGCAAGTAAAATTGTGGAAATTCCTGAGCAAACGAAACACGTTTATTTCGGTGAAAAGAGGAAGGTTGAAGATAAATGTAGTAAGATAAAGGAAAAGAAACTGATGTCAGACCTAGTCAAATACATTATTCAATAACATAACAGCACCCTATTGATATATTTTTTTTAAAAAAAAAAAAAAATAATAATGAGTTTGATTCTGTAAAATTTTTGTATGACCAATTCTAATTTTATTAAGTAAACTTATCAACGCTAAAGGAATATAGATATTTTTCTTCCAAATTAGTAATCGGATTTGGAAAACAAAAAAATTGCCAAATTATTTTATGGTGATAAATTGTGGATATTCAAAGATGGTATTGCTTGTTATTTTATTGTATCTGAGGTCAAAATTCTGTCATTGAATTTTGTTTGGAACTATAGGTAACACAGGCCAACAAAAAAAATGTTTTTGGAAACATTTTTACTTTAATAGCTGATTTTTATAGATTTTTGTGTGCTGAATCCAAATATGATCTTAGTTTTTTTTGTATCACCCATAGTTTTTGAGAAATTTGCTTTTTTTATATAATTTAAAAAAGCATATATAACTGTTTCATATAAATATAAAGCATAATATAACTATTTCATGAGGCCTAACTTTATATGTAGAGGTGGTAAGAGAATGTTTTTAGGATCTACAAGTTTTTTGCGGAGAATGTTCTTCTCGCCGGGTTTTAAAGACTCCCTCACAGCCCAGTTCTTTCTGCACCAATGTTGATCCCTTGCTCTACTGTCCCATTCACACAAAGAACATGGAAATTTAGTAAAACCGCCTTGCTGACCAAGAAGCATGCATGTTACTTTCAAGTCACCACTTATCATCCAACCATGAGCTGAATAGCTAATTTTATTCAACACTATTTCTAGGTTTTCATAGCTCTCTTTCATATGTACAGAATGACCAACAGGTATAGATGCATAAGTGTTACTATTGTGTAATAAAACAGCTTTTGAACTAGATTTGGAAGAATCAATAAACAGCCTCCAGTCTTCTTTTTTTTATTCAACACCAAACTCTTTGATCAGACCTGGAATGTCTGAGCAGTACACTAAATCACCTACTTGTTCAAAAAATTTCGAAAACTGCTGCTCTCTCTTCCTATACACATATATACTAATTCCAACTGCCAACAAGTTCTTTTCTTTCAGTCTAGAACCAAGCAATTCCGCTTTTTCTTTTGTTAACCCAAGATCTCTAACTAAGTCGTTAAGCTCAATCTGAGTAAAAAGTTTAGGCTCTATATTTGCTGTAGCACATTAGAACTCTTCATCATCTTGGCCTGTGCAATCATCTTTCATCGGTGGCCTGTGTAATCTTTAGCGGAATTATTTGATACCTGTTGTCACTTGTCTATTCATTTGTACATTGTCCCATGTCCATAATATTTAAGTTTTTAGGTTTGATTCAACTTAATTAAAGTCAAAGTGATAATGTTAATATATATATATATATATATATATATATATATATATATATATATATATATATATATATATCGTTCATACAAATGCAAAGTATGAGAAAAACATTTTTTTGTATTAGTTCATCATAGGACTAATATATGTTTTTAGCGAATAAATCTAAATTCACTCTGTAAAAAGAAGGAATAACCCTGTCAAAGGGTCGATTATACAAACTATTTGAATATGATAAATCAATGTAAAGAATCGCTAAAGATATATATATATACTAATATCATTTTACAAAATGTTCTAGCATAATGGAAATAGTACAAAGGTCCAATATATATTTCATGCTTGTCACACTCTATATATATATAGATATATCGTTCATACAAATGCAAAGTATCGAATGTGAGAAAACACATTTTTTTGTATTAGTTCATCAATTGCTTCAGGACTAATATATGTTTTAGCGAATTCGCAAATCTAAATTCACTCTGTAAAAAGAAGGAATAACCCTGTCAAAGGGTCAATTATGCAAACTATTTGATTATCCCAAATCAATGTAAAGAATCGCTAAAGATCTAATGCAAAAACCGCATATTTTCACATTCGATACTTTGCATTCGTAGTGACGATATATATTCTAACTTTTGAAGACTAATTATTAAATTATATTTTCGTTGATCATTTTACAAAATGTTCTAGCATAATGGAAATAGTACAAAGGTCCAATATTTATACAGAAGTTCCAAGTTGTGATTCGAATTAGCTATATTTCATGTTTGTCACACTCTAGTTACCTGCTACGAACTGGTATCAGTGACAAAGTATCATATCTATAGTTATGCTATTCAGTTGTATATATATATATATATATATATATATATATATATATATATATATATATATATATATAATTTTCCAGCTAATGCTTTTAGCGTCATAACCCATACATTTTTTTAATAATAATGATTTTATATGTTACTATAGTTCCGCTGGTTCCTACACAGTAACTAGGGCCCCAGGAGATTCGGGTGTGGTTAGTTTACAAGCCAAAGTGTCCCTTGAATATTAAATTACATGAACTTATGTAGCAACTACTAGAGCTTGGGGTTGTAATCTATGCATGCTCTCCTCAAACTACTACAATATGTTCGACCCTAATCTGCTTTAGTTTACATAATCACATACTATATTACAACGTTTCCGAGTTACCTCTTAATTAGAGAAATTTGATAATGGGTCTTAAGAGGGTTATTCTAACTTTTCAATATCTTGCGGTACCTATCGAGGCGCAGGCCTATCGTTTCTCAGGGATATATATAATGTGGGTTCGTTATCCTAAAACCTTACTTCAAGATTGTATTATATAGCTATCATTTCGAGTTTAATGCGCCGCTCTGCGTTAATTCATATCCATAGTCCATAATTATCATCTTTAATCGTCATATAGATGAGTTTTTGTAGTGAACGTTTGCCAAGTAAGTGATGTAGCAGTCGAAATCGACGTGCAGCTTCTTGTCATTTCAATCTTGTATGAGGGTTCCAGGTAAGTCTCTTGTCTTGATAAAATAATATAATAATAATAATAAAATAAAACCTGATAATAAAAATATATGAGTTAAGAAATGGTATTTGATGGTATATGCCAAAAGTTGATTTGTCGTCATAGAAAAATACAACTATAAAACATATCATGATCAGTAAAGTATAAAATGGTGAAATTTGGCATATCAACTTTTGGCAAATAACCAAAGATATAACAAAACATATGTCAGTGGGTTTAGCTTTTTTTGATACTCCCGTATCTAAAAAAAAAAACGTTATATTTTCTGTTCAAACTCAAAGTAGCCTAATTATGTTATAAAACACACTCACCAAATCAGCAACTTACCAATGGACAATCATAAAAAGCACTATCCTCATTCCCCTTGATTTCTGTAAAGATTTTGACATCACTGAGCACATCTTATTAATATTATTATACTCGGTGCTACTGCCCTCCAAAGACATGAACTTTATCTTAGATCGCTTGCCAAGCTGGTCTATCGGCTGGTCATCTGACTCTATTGATGATTGATGGTTGATGTTGATAATTGATATTATTAACAAAAATATTTTACATAAAAATATTTCCGATTTGAACTTAATATTTAAAAAAAAAAAAATTTAAATCCACTACATCATTACATTTTAATAATAGAAATTTATCAATACAATGAGAACCTTCTAACTTTCTATCGGTAGACGATCAAGTATCATTGTATCAATTAAAGTTCCCTGATTATCGTCTCAAGTTGCAAGTAACTTTATTTAATGATCTTCAATTCTCAACTTTGAAACTTGATACCACCCGTCTCATTAGTAATTTAATGGCTTTGCGATCGGGACAATCGCCAGGTGAAATCTATGCCTTTCTCCTAAAAGATCTCTCTAATTTGGCTAAAGTACATAACATTTTAAATTATTTCTCTACTTCAATTAAAGTAGTTTTATTAAAATTAGATACTTTTATGTATTATATATATATATATATATATATATATATATAATATATATATATATATATATATATATATCGGTAGTCACAGGGAATAAGTTGGTAAATCTAAACTTGCAACTATTGAGGGCAGTATTTTTTCTTTTGATTTTTACTGTTTCAACTCTTCTCGTATCCAATCCTTACAATCCAAAATCCTTCGTAAAATCCTCAATACTCCTAATCATGTCATAAATAAAGTAGAAACATCACTATGTTCCATATGCTCTAGGTCATAATGGAACGAATTATGACTACTATCATATGCCTCGAGAAGTTTCCATCTAATTGTTTTAGTATTGATATTTACCGAAGATTTAAGATAAATGATCACAAACCCTTCTAACTTCTACTCTTCTTCGAAAACCAACCACATACTGCTCTTTCCTATCCTTTAATGAAGTATTGCTGATTACTGTTGAAAAGATACACTATCTTTGATTTTATCTCAACTAGAAACACAAGAATCTACTCGTTGTTTTTGACTGATCGTTGAACTTGACAAATAGTCTGATATGTAAATTATTGAGAAAAGATTCATTCACAAGAACATTATCAGGCCTATACCATGTCTATTCAATCTGATATAGTTGGCAGAATTCATGAAGCCCCTAACTATGTCACAAAGGAACCAGTCCACAATGACCGTGGTATTCCATATATTACTGTTTTATCTCAAACCAGATACCTATTCTTTCATTGTAGACTCATAACAACTCGAATCAACTTCACACTCAATTTCCGATAATCCTCCGAAGTGTCTGAAAAGAAGATAGCCGAGAGACCTTCTAATTAAGAAGTATTATTAAAATGCTATTAGAGAGTTGTTCTTTACATGTTATTGACATGTCATTGTAATAAGTTCCTCATGTTTACTCATTGTATACAATTGTAAATATCAATAAATAGTTTTTTAAAAAAAAAAAAGAAAAGATTTTTACATTAAATCCAGTTATTTAAAAAATAATTTTGAATTGAAATCAGTGTCACCAAAATAGCGGAAAATTAATTATTGTGAAGAAAATTCAATTTACTGAAGCAATTCAAAGATTATTTATAATTATCTGATTATTCACCAAGACCAATTCATTTTAAGGACATATCTAACTTTATTCCCACCTACCATGTTATGAACCATGGTGTAAATAAAGTTGAGGTAAATATTGTTTTCCTTGTATTTACAAAGATCTTTCTAATGTAGATCTAAAGGAAATTTTGCGTAGTTACTATAGAAAAAACATTTACAAGAAAATATTTTTATTACGATAAAAAAAAAAATATCTATCTATCTATCTATCTATCTATCTATCTATCTATCTATATATATATATATATATATATATATATATATATATATATATATATATATATATATATACCTAATCACTGTTTAAAAGAAAAGTGAGAATTATATTACAAGGATTTTTTTTCATTATCTCCTTCACTTGAGAATGTATCACAATATGCCTCAAAGTGAGAAATAAGTACCTAACATGGATGGCTTAATGGGTCCATTCACACTATACGTAATACAATAAATGAAGTGGCAAAAAAAAAAAAAAAAAAAAAAAAAGGACCTCAAACATTAAGGTAAACCAGACAATTATTGACACCTCAAATAGTTATTAACACATCAACTTGGAAATTAAAAAATAAGAGATTCATTACCAAAAAAAAAATGAGAAAATTCCTTTTGAACCTTACCACTCAGGAGTGTTACAATACTTTCAATTCAGTCCGTATTTTATAAGATATCCTTAGGGTGTCAATTGCTGATTTTGCATTAGTTATAGTCACTATCTTGTAAAATACATTCTTGTAATAAAGTGTTTAGTGTGAACTTTCTTGTTTAGCTTAAAAGTTTAGTTAAGGGACAATTACTGTAAATTTCAACTTTATGGGACTGTTCTTTCTATAATTATAGAATCAATATTTCCTTAACGGTGTCAATAACTGTCTGTTTTACCCTATATAAAGTAAAGAAAAATCAATAAAATAAATTACATACAAAAAACAAAATAAAATAATAACATAGATATAAAAACAACAATAACTGTAAAAATAAAAATAAAATTAAAAGTTGAAAATACAATGAAACTTTATTAACAATATAAACACATCTGAGAGATTCTCCAACTAGACTTGTACCATCATTTATAGAGGGACAAGCCAAGTTTAATTAGAACCGAGAAGTGAGAGCACTATAATACAATCACACTAGAGTGAGTTAAAAGTTGGCCATTACCAGGACTCCATGAAGAATTTTATAATAGAACAAGTGGCTAATACCTTTATAACCTGCGAGGAGGATTATAGGTGTTAGTGGAACTGGGTAGGGATTGCGCTGTTGCATTTGGATGATGAGAAAGTTTTTGTATTATATATTTTTTATCATATTAAAAATTGTTATTAGAACAATATAGGTAGGAAAAATCATATGTGATTCTCGTCGACTTCCGTCAAATTAAAAATACGAGTTTGGCCTAAGAGTTCCCAACTTACAAACGGGGTGCATGAGGCTTAGGAGATGGCCACAGTGCACATAATTAATTTTGGCCACTTTCCAACTTAACAACTTATTCAAATAATAATAACATTGTGTCATCAAAAATATGAAATAACAGAAATCTTATTTTAAACCGTCAACATTATTTTATTTGTGCCAGAATTGTTACAAAAGCCAAGTTAATTACAGCAAAGCGAACGGCTGAGTTATCAAGATCCCCCGAATTTGAGGAAGTCAGTCGCGACAACCGTAACACACGGTATCTCTGGGAACGCCCGCCATGATGACATCCGATAAGGGATGCTAGACATCTCCATTTGGACTGATAGCATCTCACCTAACTCTGCCCCAGATTTAGTAGAAGCAGTTGGGGGTGTAATCTGACCAATGGGGTATCTCTGGGTTCTTTGTCGCAGAATTTCATTAATGTTCGTGGAAATAAACATTTTCAATGCATTCTCAAACTTGCACTTGGAAGTATGTACGCTGTATACTAGGCTACCTGTTTTTTTCTGTTTTGTACTGTATCGATTTTGTTATCGTTAGAGATCAAACAGCTGGAAAAGGTTACATAAATGTTTTTGTGTGTTATCATCAATAAAGTTTGTTTATTATATACAGTGAAAATAGTGTTTTTAATACTTATAGTAAAGTGGTGACCCCGACTAGAAAGGCTAGGTACAAAATGAACGGAGACAGTGAAAAGAACAGCAATGAAAATGCGAACAGCGAAAAAGTATTATCAGAAGGCACAACAGCACAGGTATCTCATTTTAGTGTTTAAATTCCCCCTTTTTGGCCTAAAGACGTTAATTTATGGTTTGCTAGAATTGAAGCACAATTTGCGCTGGCTCGAATATCGTCAGATGAAACTAAGTTTAATCATATTATCGGATCACTGGAGAATGATGTTTTACGCGTCGTGAGAGATATTTTAATTACTCCTCCTGAACAAAACAAATACACGACCCTGAAAGAGAGATTATTAAAATTTTATGAGGAGTCAGAGACCGAAAAAATGCGGTCATTACTAAAAGACTTGACATTAGGAGACATGAAACCATCTTATCTTCTAAGCACAATGAAAGAACTAGCAGGCAACAAAAATAACAGATGATTTCCTAAAAACCTTGTGGTTACAACGCCTTCCTACACAAGTGCAAAGTATACTTGCTGGCTCAGATGAACCACTCGACAAAATATCTGAAACAGCCGACAGAATTGTATCGGTCATAGGGCCTACCCGGTATAATATTAATGCAGCTGGAATGGAAACATCGTTGCAGGAGCAACTTGATAATTTAACTTTACAAGTAAGCGCTCTCACTACCAAAATTGAGAATAATAATAGGCAGTTTCGTTCACGAAGTACGTCACGAGGCAGGTCAAATTTCAGACAAGTAGATCGCTCCTCAGAAGCTTTACCGGAGCGTGAGGGATATTGTTGGTACCATTTTAACTTTGGTAAGCGAGCAAAAACATGCAAACCACCTTGTAATTTCAAGCCTTCGGAAAACTAATATCGGCGGTTGTGCAGACGCCCTACAATCGCCTCATACCAGCGCGTCGACTATTTATTACAGATCCTCTTACGAATATTATGTTTTTAATTGACACCGGTGCAACGCTCTCACTTATCCCTAAAAATTCAGCTGAACAGCACACATTAATTAAGGACAATAAAATTCAGTTAGTGGCGGCTAATTCGACAATAATACACACCTACGGACAGGAAACAATAAAGCTAAGTCTAGGTCTTCCAACTGCTTTTAAATGGACGTTTGTAGTGGCTGATGTCGATATTGCTATAATCGGGGCTGACCTACTAACAGCACAGAGCCTCATTGTGGATCTGCAAAATCGACGACTGATAAAAGCGGGTACGAACTTATATTCTACTGGTGAGCTGAGACCCACAACATCCTATGGTGTGCGGGCTGTGGCCCCGTCAATAACAGAATTTGTGAAAACAGTGCTAAGGGATCTCGACACACATAAAGACAAACCAGCAACACCAATTTCCACAGAACATTGGATAGAAACCGAGGGTCTCCCAGTGTACGCAAGAGCCCGGAGGTTGTCACCTGAAAAATTGGCAGCAGCCAAACTTGAGTTTCAGCGGCTAAAGGAAGATGGTATCGTCCGATTGTCAAAAAGCCCTTGGGCATCGCCATTACACATGGTACAAAAAAAGGACGGTTCTTGGCGTTGCTGTGGTGATTTTAGGAACCTAAATGGAGTGACGAAACCAGACAGGTACCCCATACCACATATCCACGATTTTAATCATAACTTGGCCGGTAAAAACAATATTTTCTAAGCTGGACTTGGATAGAGCTTACTATCAGGTACCGGTTCGCCAATCCGACATACCAAAGACAGCAGTAATCACCCCCTTCGGCTTATTCGAATTTTGTAAAATGCCTTTTGGACTAAAAAACGCGGCACAGACCTTCCAACGCCATCTTGATGAAGTGTTTGCATCTTGTACCGATTTTCTGTACATATATTTAGATGACTTCCTGATAGCATCGCAATCAGAGGAAGAGCATCGAGAGCACCTCCAGCGCATCTTACAGACAGCACGTGCGGCAGGTCTTAAAATCAACATGGAAAAAAGTATGTTTGGTCTAAGCTCGGTCGATTTCTTAGGTTTCAATGTCACGTCACTTGGCATCAGTCCATTGGATAGCAAGGTACAAGACATTTTAAATTATCCCCGCCCAACAACTGTTCGTCAACTTAAGCGTTTTTTGGGTTTGGTCAACTTTTATCACCGTTTTGTTCCAGATGCAGCAAGACTTCAAGCACCACTACATGACTTAACAAAATCAAAATTGTCATCACAGGTCCAGTGGTCAGAAGAAAACCACAATGCTTTCCAGAAAACGAAGAACAGCTTAGCAGAAGCCGTCAGGCTGGCACATCCTTTGGCAGATGCAGATCTATATCTCTCTGCAGATGCATCTGATACCTCCGTTGGTGGTGTTTTGCAGCAGGTGCAGAAGGGTATCTTGGTACCTTTAGGTTTTTATTCCCAAAAACTCTCCCCATCAGAACAAAGATATTCGACCTATGACAGAGAATTGACAGCTGTGTTTAAGGCGATAAAATCCTTTCAACACATGATTGAGGGTAGAACGTTTGCTATACTAACGGACCATAAGCCTTTAACGTTTGCATTTCAACATAAATCAGAAACTTTGTCTCCTCGGCAGGTTCGGCAGTTGAATTTTATTAGCCAGTTTACCACAGACATTCGTTTTATAGAAGGAAAGAAGAACGTTCCGGCAGATATTATGTCAAGGATAGAAGTTGTTAGAGTCGAGAGTAATTCGGTAGATGCTGAGGAGTTAAAGAAAGCTCAAGAAACAGATGCAGAACTTACCGGTCTACTGGCATCAGGGTCTACCAGCCTCAACTTACAACCTTCAGAGTTCCAGTCGCAGTATAACAATAAACCTGTCACTCTTTACGCAGAAAAGGGTCGACCTTATGTGCCGAAGATTCTCCGATATCGTATTTTTCAGAAAATACATCGACAAGCTCATCCAGGAATCAAAAGGTCGGTGGGATTAGTTACAAGCCGCTATGTTTGGCCCTCAATTAATAAAGACTGCCGCCAGTGGGCAAGGACTTGCATAGAATGCCAACGGTGTAAAGTTTTCAAACATACACGAACACCCTCCGACCAGATAGCGATCCCGAGCTGCAGGTTTAACCATATTCACATAGATCTGATAGGACCGCTACCGATTTCGCGAGGATTTAGCTATTGTATGACCATGATAGACAGATTTTCCCGCTGGCCAGAAGTGGTTCCACTCGCAGATATTTCCGCTGAGACAGTAGCTGAGTCCTTTATTAATACCTGGGTGTCGAGATACGGGGTGCCGGTTTCAATTACAACAGATAGAGGACGTCAATTTACTTCAGTACTGCTCACTACAGTCTGTAGGCTCCTGGATGTACATCATATCAAGACCACTGCATATCATCCCCAAGGAAATGGTAAAGTAGAACGCTTTCATCGAACCTTTAAAACTGCAATCACAGCATGTGGTGATGAAAGCTGGATGGACAGTTTATCTCTTGTACTTTTGCAGTTAAGAGTATGTGCCGGGGAAGACGGATGGTCTCCTGCGGAGCTTCAGTTTGGTTGCACTTTACGTATTCCTGGGCAGTTGGTGGCGAAACAAGATTGTAAAGATCAGGATAATTCTACGTTCTTGCAACGATTGCGGAAAGTTTTCAACGTTTTAACACCAAAGAGAATTTCACACCGACCTTCAAACGCAATCTTTGTACATCCAGAATTGACGCAGGCAAGTCATGTTTTTGTTCGGAATGATACTAACAAAACCAAGTTTCACACCGGCATATTTTGGACCTTATCAGGTGATTAAGCGTTATAGTAAGTTCTTTACACTTAATATAAAAGGTAAAAATGAGAATATTGCCATCGACAGACTTAAACCTTGTTTTTATGCCTCACTATCAAATTTCGAACCCACAAAAACAACTACATGAAGATACATTACCAGCAGCACACCGAAGACAGAATGAAACAACCAATGGTCAACAGCAATCCAAAACCGGTAAAAACAAGAATTTAAGATTTAAATTCAGTTCTACAAGGTCAGGTAGAGAAATAAGACAACCAACTAGATTTAAAAATTAGTTTTAGTTGTGTTCTTAAATTTAGCCAACTGTTCCTGCAGATTAGTGCTATTAACTGTTTAATTTTGTATAAATGTTCTCTTTAGTAAAAAATAAATCAGTAAAAAATTATATATAAAAATATTGTAAAAGGGGGAGTATTGTACTGTATCGATTTTGTTATCGTTAGAGATCAAACAGCTGGAAAAGGTTACATAAATGTTTTTGTGTGTTATCATCAATAAAGTTTGTTTATTATATACAGTGAAAATAGTGTTTTTAATACTTATAGTAAAGTTTCTTTAAATCTCTTTGTATCTCTCTTAATGTCTTTAAATCTTTGGTAATTTAAAGAAAACATTTCTTAAAATAAAATACTGTACTCTTAATGCGAAAGGAGGATCATAATACAGTAGAACCTCACTAATCCGACCCCTAAGAGACCAAAGGTTGGGGGGGGGAGGCCAAAAAGTCGGATTAACCGGAGATTTCAATGAAGCTCATGTATTTCAAAGTTAATATAAGTAGTATAATAATTACATTAAAAATTATATACAATAGATCGAAATAAAATTCGAACCAACTGGGACCATAGTTCGGATTACCGATTTGTTTGGATTTTCGAACATAACATAGAAATGCCATTTAGACCCATAGTTAAAAATACAGTTCTGGAATACAGTACAGGAAATAAAAACAATAGTTTTTATGTACTTAGATACGTATATTATATAAATTACTGTAGTTGGTTTCTTAAAGTAATAAGTAGAGTACATAAAATGGAAACGAAAAGAGTACTGAATAGTTACATCACAAAAAGAAACTTTATTTTTAACTTACGATTTTAACTGTACAAAATCACTTACGTGTATGTAATCTATTTTACAATAAAAAAGTCGCTAATTTTTGGTTGCCTTTGTTTCGATACTCGTTTTCTGCAAGTTCTTCATTCGCTTAATTAACAAGAGCTTAACTTGACTACATTTTGGCTATGTTTCGTACCTTTTAATGTAGAACTTGTATTGAAGTGCTACTAGTGAATAGTTCTTTACATGTTATTGTCATACTATTGTAATAATTTTCCCCAAATTTACTTGTATATAATATTTAAAGGTGTAAATATCAATAATTGTTAAAAACATTACTTTGTACTCTATGCATAGAACATAGTAACATATTAATTTTAGAACGTAAAACACATTGTAGTTTGTTTGTTGTCATATGTAATATTTTCCCTAAAATAGTTCCTATCTTTGAAATTAAGTAAGAAGTATGCTTTCAAGACGTGATAAATCATACCCAAAATCAATTACTCTTAAAAAGATAAATGAACACGTTCAAATGAATGGAAACAATGAATTACAAAAAACATAAGAAATGATTAATGGATGGAACCATCCCTACATGATCATTAGGTCCCATTCAACTGAGCATTCTGTTAAAATGGACTCGAGGATGAGGTCTGTATAAAAAAAATTGGCTTTTAAGTTGAGTCAAATGAATCTCAAACATGTTAGACTCCTCTGGAACATTTTAACAAATAATTTGTAAAAAATAAGGACCCATTGCTGTATTCTTTGAAAATATAATTAATGTCATCTGATTAGGAAAACAGATACTAAACGAAACTGCTCGACTAATATATATATATATATATATATATATATATATATATATATATATATATATATATATATATATATATATATATATATATTATATGACCATTTTTGAAACAAATATTTTTTATTATTAATTTTTTGATATAAAATACAATTAATGCTCAAAGTATAGTCCATTGTTATCTTTCGAAACCCTCCCTGGCAAGTTCGCGAGTACTTGTGGACGGATTTAACTCAACAGCTACCTTCAGAACCTCAACATTCATTAATGACCGCCCGGAGCCCTTCTTCCTATCCAACGTCGTTTCTCCACTTCTAAATTTTTCAAACCAACGCCGCGCTGTGCGCTCTTCAAGGACACCTTCCCCTTCATATTTAATAATTCCACGAGTTGCTTCAGCGGCTGTGAAATTTTTTTTCCAGTAATGTCTTAAAATTACGAGAATTTCGTAGGACACTGTCATGTTTCTTCTTTGAAATAAATAACTGAACTGAGGCTTTTTTTGAAGAAGTCCAGTGTTGGAAACAAGCTTAGAGAATGCTCTAAAGGGATTATTAAGTATTGGTAAATAATAAAAAGCATTAAGATATTTACAGACTTTTGTATTCTGGAATTTGATAAAACGGTCATTTTGTTTTATACGCCCTATTATGTTATGTTATGCAATATTACTTAAATTTTGTTTTTATTTTCATACGTTCAAACATTTTTCTATTTTATTACATTAGTTTATTATTCAGGGTTTCTAATTATTATAAATATTTTTTTTATAACTTTTGTGTTTTTTTAATTCATTGAAAAATTATAGTACAGTCATTTTTCAACGCTTATGCGTGGTTTTTCACCCAAATAAGAATTGCTACAATTAAATAGTGTAAAAGATGTAATATTGAAGATAACCTTATTAAAGATAACCATGGAATTAAAAAAGTTGTAGTAGTGAGGTGGGCTGTGGGACTCCACTAAAACATCAAATTCATCTCGTATCTAATCCTTATAATCAACAATCCTTTGTAAAACCCTCAACTCTTCTTATTATGCCACAAATAAACTTTATCTTTATGGATAAAGATCTGAATGTCCCATATGATGAAGATTTGCACCAAACAAGATACCTATCCTTTTATTATAAGGTACATAATCCACGACCCGATCCTCAATAACCCTTCAATGCGTTTGGAAAGATGATGGCCAAGGGACAGTCTAATGTAAAACTTTGATTGGAAACTAATGGGTAGTTCCATTACAAGATATTGGCATGTCATTGTAATAATTCTCTATACATTTACTTGATGTATATATTGTATACAGTTGTAGACATCAATAAATAATTGAATTTTGTTTTAATTATACCTTAAATTATTTAAAAATTTTAATCCCACAAATATCTACACAGTTATAAATAATTAAATAAATATATACTGTAATCTTAATTTAATTTTATATAAATTGGAAAATGTTGGTTGTACATAGAAAATACTGAGTGAAATTCTAGGTCCTATATATATGTGTGTTGTAAACGCGTTTCTGTCTCATCTTGCCCTAGTACATGTTTAAATTAGTTTTGGCACTCTGTTCCGAAGTTGCTGTTGAAATAGGTAATATTTTTCAACAACTTAGTGTGCCAGAATCTCTTGAATTACTCTTTTAAAATAAGATAGTTTCAGTCACAGTTTGCTTTGGTAAAGAATATGTCTTAGTTAATGTATATATATAGTGGGTAATATCTTCTGAGATAATTGGTCCCAAAAATGTGGCCCTAAACTATCCAAATATTGTACCAAACAATCTATGCCAAACACTAATGAACCATATTTTAGTATAATAAAAACATAATTTTCAGGTACATGAATTTATTAATTATAGCTATTAATGTTCCATATAATTGATTCGAAACAAGACATATTTGGGAATAATTTATTTTTTCTACTTAAATGTTTAGGGAAAACCAACGAATGAAGCGACACCGCTCCCTTATTGACAGCGTCAAAGTGTCAATTATTTCGAACTTAAATACGTTTCCCCAAAATATCTGCTGCACGTTTGGCTCTAAAGATTAGCTTGTTATATTCAAATAAAGCTAGAATAAATTTAACACCATTTGTGCAAAAAATAAGTTCTGTATCGTAAGTGAAATAAGATAGAGGCTTTCAAATTTTCGGAAATTCTCTCAAAAAATTTCAGAAATAGTGTTTTAAAAAAAATCTTTTTGCTCTATACGTCCTTAACAATGGTGTTTTGAGCATTCTTCATGATAAATGATTTTAAAAATGAATTAGTTCGCTATAAAGTGATAAAAATACAGTGTTATTATAGACAATGCTTCTATACATGTATATCTATGCATAACATGAAATTGCGATACAAACATATTAGTGTATTTGTGTATATAACGTACGTTTCTATTTCCTTTGTTTTTTTAATAAGTTAATATATAACTTTTAATATAATTATGATACTCTTTTAACTATGAAAAATATGTGCTGCTTTGTAATCTCCGGTTAATCCGACCTTTTGATAGTTCCGTCCAACCCCTTGTTCCCTTAGAGGTCGCATCAGAGAGGTTCTACTGTACTTAGGTAATATATGTTTTAGAAAATAAATGCCATTTGCTGGTTACTAATTTAATCTTTTAACTAAATTTAGTTGTTTTTTTTCTTTTTCTCACATACGGATCAGGTTTTGCTTTAGAAATTTATTTTTGAACCTAGCTATCGGTATAATAGAATCGGTACAGGTATTTAGAATCGATTTTGATACCGCCTCATCACTACTTTAAATATTATGCGATATCTTTCTTCAACTATGATAACTAGGGATGGGTGCGTTAAGAAAAATCTATATTCTATATCGACGATATATCGAGCTCTAACAACGGTAAATTGTAACAAAAAAAATCGATTGTATTTTTTTTTTTTTTAATACCATTTTTAATATTCCAATAACGTTACAAGGAAGAAGAAGAAAATGAACTTTATTCTGAGACTACTTATAGTCCCCTAATAATAACGAATGAGTATAATGAATAGGACAATCGTCTGGCTATGATAATTAATTATAATAATAAGAAATAATAAAAATTGATTAATAATTAAATTATGAGTTACAAAATAACGGATAAATCTTGTTAAAGGATACAACTTTTGTATACTATTATAATGTATATTACATAAATATTCATGTTTTACATTTGCTCGGAAGATTGAAAAATAAGGAGGTAAAGAAATAGATGATGTTTAAAGGAAGTAAGAGTGGAGCTTTTTCGAATTGAGATGGGCAATGAATTCCATAAAGAGGAAGCACGGATAATAAAGGATATCTCGAAGGATGCAGTTTGATACGCCGGAGAGTGTACAGGTTGATGGTTTGGGTTCTAGTATTTTAAGAGGTGAATGGAGGAGCGCAGAGTAAGGATTTAATGGATATAGGTGGGTTTTTTGGTTTTCAAGGCACCTAGGAAGTATTGACATCGGGAACTGGAGTAAAGCCACCCAATTTAAAATAAATCTAATAAAACAGTTCATTAATCTTTTACATCTTATTTCAAGCTCCTCCATATACTATGCATCCTTAGTAAAAGTTAGGAAAAACGAGTGACGTTACTAAAAGTTGTCGAGTACTTAATGGTAATAATTCACGGTAATGTGAATGTTTGGATATCAATATTATGTCAATAGTTTAGTTCCCACATAAAAAAATTTCCACTCAGTTTATTCTTAATGGGCGAGATGGTTCGCCCTACTCTAAAAAATAATCGCACTGTTAGCACTGAAGTGGAGCAGAAGCATTATAATTCCTACACCGCTTTCATAAAAGTGGCATTAAATATTAAAAACTTTTCCTTATTTCAACCACTTTTATAAGGTTTTGTTATACTTTATTTTTTTAAATATATGTAGTTGTATGTGGTATTTATATAATATACAGACAATGATATATCGTAAGGAACGTATCGATATACCGTTAAAAAAATATTAATATGAAAATTTCGCATTTTCGAAAGAAAACATTTATATTTGGATATATTTTTTATCAATAATGAAAACACTCATCTAAGCATCATGGAAAAAATGTTAATGCTTTTTCCAGTTTAATTTCAGTATAATGAAATATTAAATAGATATCTATAAAGGCGTTGAGATAAACGAGATGCCTGCGGCCGGTGGGAGCCAGACGAAGACAAGAAGAAGCAGAACTAAGAGAGCCGTTAATTAAAGCGAAGGGCGGCTGAGGTTCGATAGAGGGCACCTGCGCATGCGCCGCTCCCTCGCCGAGTCACTCCGCCAATGCCGCTCAGTCTGCCGCCGGTACTCGCCGCGGAGTGTCATCTTGGATGTTGTCGTCTCTGTTTGCGTCTTCTACGTCCTCTTAGTCTACGCAACGCCTGCCTCGTAGTCTCCCATCTGGTTCGTATCACTTTTAATATTCTCTATACTTATATCTAGAGTAAAATAAAATTCTCTGAATAATTATTATCAGTGATATCAATAATTAGCAATTATTGAAATTAATGAATCAACCATCCAATAGAATACAAAATTATTAATTGCATTATTTTTTTAAATTTTTCTATAAAACCTTTACTCATTTAAGTTCGAAATCATATTTTACATGCTAAATTGAATTGTACCATCTCTATTGATGATATATGTCTAACTAAATATGTGAGAATATTTCAAGTGCAAGTACATTATTACTATAGTCATACCTCTTAATACTTAAACAAAATTTAAAGAAAACATTAAAATGCATTTACTGCAATGATATAAAATTACTTCCCTATATGACCCTTTTAGAGGGTTAATATAACAGAATAATGTAATACATATATTTCAATATTTCTCATGTTCACTGGTAAACATTTAATCCATGATTCTTTGTAAATTTATCTCAATAATCATTAATTGTTATAAATATAAAAAACTTGTATTGTGCTAACCTTTTTTATTTTATCCTCTTTGATCTATTTCTCTTTATCCGATTAATCGAAATTGAAACTATTTTCAATAAGAATTCGCGTAATAATAACTTTTTGTGATGATAATATTTATTTCAACCATAAAAGACTATAGACAGAGGTTAGTCATCATTGTTGTAACGATTTGCCTGATAATAAAAAAAGATTTATTTTTATTTATTTTTTTATTGAATTTTATCAATACGTAAAGATATATCTTTGAGAACTCATAAATTGCAAAATTTTATCCTCATGCCTTTTTTAAAATATATTTTTCTGGTTTGTATATATGCCGAATAATGCTAAAGTTGTAATAATAACTTTAGATTACTGTGTACCTAATGGTGAAAAATATTTATATTTCTCAGATTTCCTAAATAAAATAAAACTATTACAACTAAAATTATCTAAGATTTTCTTTTATTTGGAAATAATTAAAATAGTTTAGATAATACATTTCATATGATTTTTCAGAGTTCATGTAAGTGCCGAGTATTTAAAAAAATGGTGATAGAAATTTTAAATTTACACTTAAACTCTTCCGAACTCAATGCAATGTGAAGTTGCATTATGAAAAATTATAATATTTCTAATAAAAGTATAAACATATATGCTATCACCCAATGTGAACTATATCCAAATTAATCAACTAAATTTAAATATTTAAAAATGCTAATTTAATACTAATGTAAGTATGATTAAAATCAGTGTATGTTTAAATTTTATTATTTATTTATTATTATTATTAATTACGCTTATATTCCATATTCGCGTTCATAATTATTATTTCGAGCAGCGATTGTGTGAGGGATTCATGACATGAATATTCATTAGGGAGACAGTTGTGCATCTTCATGACCTTCAGCTATTAGATTTACGAGGTCTCTCACTCATCTCTTTTTCGTGCAGTATTAAATGATAGCTTTTTCCGTGCATCATAGAAATATTTTAATGAATCGAACCGAAGTTATTTGTAATTATATCCCTGGATGTTTCCGTCAGTTAATACGAAAGACAAACTTCTTACAAACGAAGTCATAGCATACTCAGGGGATTTTGATTCTTAAGAGGTTGATAAGCCGGACATTCTGGATGTGGAAATAGCTATCAGCTGGTTCAAAAACAGAAGGCCCGTTCATCTTATCCCTAAGTAAAAGGATTCTATATTACGTAGAGATATGGCTGTTGCTAGGCATCGTGTTAAGGGCTCAGATATGCACAGAAAGTACTTGTAATTGGGAGTGAACCAAATAAATAAAAGTTTTAGCTAGTCTCATTGTTTTAATATTTCTGAGAAGAGATGGATTAAATGCCTCCACTTCACAATAGTATCTGCAAATAATCTAATAACTAGCAAGAAAAATATTTTCCCATATTGGTCCAGTAAAATAAGGCTCCAAAAGGCCGTTAAAAAACAACTAAAAGTTCAGCAGTTCTAAACTTTTTCCCAAGACCATATCTTCGCGCTAAATGATCCGATTTCGAAGTGGTTTTTTTTTTCATTTCGTAGGTAATAATTCCAGCTACAATTAATATTTAAAGACTTTCTTCGATAAAAGCTTGATTTTCATGTTATAGGTAAAAAAACCGAATAACCAGTAGTTTGGGCGGTTTTTTTTTCGATTTTAGGTAAGAAGCCGACGGCTCCCGTGGTAGCAAACTCCAGATTCAGATTCAGCACCCCAAAATACATAAAGATCCTTTGAGAATAATAGTTCGGCAGTTTTTTCTTTGGCAAACCCTTATTTTACTGGACTACCACGGCTTCTTACCCAAAATCGGAAACGAAGCGTTTATCGAAGAAAGTCTTTATATATTATATATTTATTTATTTCATATCGTTTATATTTATTATATTATTATTTACTTTATATTTTATACATAGCTGAAACCATTACCTACAAAATTAAAAAAAACAATGGGACCATTTTTCACGAAACTTTGATCTTGGGAAAAATTGTAGAAATTCGGTCCCACTTCTTCGCGAAAACACGTTTGTCTTACTCGTTTGGCTATAACTCGCAATCTTAAAGCTGGTTAAATTCACTATTAGACTTATTATTTATTGTTTTAATAAAATTTTTTTAACTCAATTGCTTTTTTTTCATCTCAAAGCTGGTTAAATTTACAATCAAATCCGATATATTTAATTTATATTAAATCCCGTAAAACATCCACGCTAGCACCCTAAATGTGTATGTTTTAGCGAAATTTTACAATCATGACATGTTCAGTGGGCTGGCGTGGGTGTTTCACAGGATTTAATATAAACTACATACATAGGATCTAATAGCAAATTCAACCATATTTGAGTTGAAAAAAAAAAAATGTTGGGATAGGACATAAATTCGTTAAGTTAGAGCGAAAGATGTGCCGAAAAAACTAGGGTTTCACAACAGTACGGGTTTTATAGCGTGCTGGTATATGTATTTTAAGATACCTGATTAAAACCTCATATTTGCAGTCTAATAGTAAATGTAATCAGATTTTAGATGAATAAAAGAAATTTTGGATCGGACTAATAGTTTCAGAGTTAGAGCCATAAGTGTTTTCGTGGAGAATAGGGACTGACCGCAAGTTGGTTTATTTCTAGACTTTTTCCCTAGACCATAACCACGAAAAATGGGTCCGATTTCGGAATTTTTATTTTTCATTTCTTAGCTACTGGTTTTCAGCTACAAGTAATATAAAGAATTTCATCGAAAAAAAACTTCGTTTTCCTTTTATAAGTAAAAAAAACGTAAACGACCTGTATTTTTGCATTTTTGTTTATGAAGCGGACGTCTGCCGTGGTAGCAAACTTCAGATTCAGATTCAGCACCCCAGAAAACATAATGGTTCGTTGAGAATAAAAGTTCGGCAATTTTTTCATATTTTATTAGACTTTATTGTACTTATATCACACTAAATATAGGATAGAGGATTTAATTAAGTATTAAAAAAGAGCTCATACGGAGGATTTTATGACTGGAGAGTGAAAAATATATAATTAAAAAATATAGTTAATGCATAAATTTGGATATTGTGCATCAATCCTAAATTTAAAGTGGTTCTATTGTATATAAAGCAAGTATATTTTAATAGCAATGATGTTATAAAATATTGTTATACGTTTAACTGGTATAGATGAAGTAATGAAGCAATTTTCTTAAATTTTGAAAAATTAATTTATAGAACATTTTTGTTTTCAATATTTATAAAAATTACATAATTACCTAATGAAGGAATGAATGAAAAAAAAACTTTATTTTGTGACTTATTATCCCCGAAGAACAAGAATGATGTACAATTACTGGTACGATAGTCTGGCCGCATTTACAAATCAGTATACCAGAAATTAAAGCACAAATCATTGAAAGAGAAAATAAATGCAATCATACGTAAAGAAAATAAATCACATCTAAATAATATTTAAGTATATATTATATACTTAACTAGTTAAACGTATGCAAAAGATTTATTTTATACGAAGTGGGAAAATAAATAAGGTATGGGATATAAATAAATAAGGAAAATAAATGTATAAAAGAAGGTACGATTACTTTCTTTTGTTCCCTATCCTAAAGTGAAAATTAAGTTTTTTAAAATTCATATCATCACTTAGCCGCCCCTTATTACATACAATAAATAAATACAATTTTACAATAAAATAAGTAATAAAATGAAACAAAAATCTATACGCATATATAAACACATACTCGCTACATAAATACATAAACTATATTTACGATCAGTAAAAGAAAAAATATTATATAAAAAAAATTATTTAAACAATATATTTTTGATGTTGAGTCTAGTAAAGGATGAAGAAAATAAAATGATGAAAAAAGAGTAAAAATGAAAATTATTTCAATGATAGACAAAACATTATCATATGAATATTGTTTAAACAGAATAAACTTTTATATCTGAAATCCTAGGGTGAAATTTATTAAAGCATCTATATAATTAGATAGCATCCGACTTGAGGGAGGAAAGGTGGTGGAAGAGGAGTGTTTTAAAAGTTCCCAGGGAGAATGCATTTCGAATAGAAGGAGGAAGAGAATTCCAAAGAATAGCGGAGCGGGCAAGAAAGGAACGTTGGAAAGCAGTAGTTCTGTAGGATGGGGTGTAGAGATCGGAGAGACGGGGACCTTGTATGCAATGATTGGATTGAGGACTTGAAATGTAGGATACTGTGAATAGACGGAGGGTTATGTGTGTTAGTAACTTGGAAGAGGAATGAACCAAGGAAGTAATCTCTACGGAAGGAAGGCGAAAGCCAATTTAACTCAGTGTAAAGATGGGACACATGAGAGCGTCTCGAGGTTCCAAAAACAAATCTTATGAAACAGTTCATGATACGCTTTAGTCTATCTTCAAGAACCATCGGGAGTCCACCATAAATCACACATCCATAGTCAAATTGGGGGAATATGAGGGAGGATACTAGGAGTTTACGTGTGGATGGAGGAAGTAGGTGTCGGGAAGATACTAAGACTCTTGTATCCAATCCTTCATAAACGGCCGATATTTAAACTCCGACAGTGACGTATTACATGCACTTACTTAAACCCATATGGATATACGCCACACAAATATACAGGACTGTAATAAATACGAATCTTAAAAAAATACTAATATTTAAATAAAAAATATTTAGCTTATTTACGAAATCACCTTGGTACATTTCAAAACACACTTCATTCAGATTTACAAGTACCAACAGTAAACGAACATATACATAACCTTAATAGACGATTTCATGACAGACTTGATGGACATAAATTACTCATTAATGACATTACCACGACTGGCACCCGTAAATACTCTTAATTGAAAAGTAGATGAAAAAAACATACACAAAAATGCTTATAATCAGGTAGTGTGATATTTACAAAATTAAAGGTAATAAAATTGTGCGTCTAAAGACATTCCTAAAATTTAAATTTGGTTTAGGCGTTTAGCCACAACCGATTGTCAAAAATCAACTATCATGTCAAAGTTATTTTTGATCATGTTTAAAAGTCTATAACACAAAAACGGCTAATTCAATCAAAAAACGTTAAATACTCAAAGTTGTAGACATTTAAATTTGTGCAAGATATGATTTTAAAAGACAAATTTTGTCAATTCCTACTCTGAGATATAGCAATAAAATAAAAATTATTGGTTGATTAAAAAAAACCTTAAAATGTTTTCTCTTTTCCTATTGTTTCCTTGTATCACAAAAACGAACACACTAAGGAAAATTTTATACTTTTTCTTTTTAAAGAGCATTAAATTCTGAGTCGATTGATTTCGTATAACATTAAGATCGTTTCAGCGGATTGGCCACAACGTTTAAAATTGGCTAAGTTGCTGTAAGTCGCATTTCTATGCGAAAACACGTTTGTCGCTACTCTCATGGCTATAACTCCGAAACTACTTTCTAGATATTTGTTTCGAAACCAAAATTTCTTTTTATTTTCCCATCTGAAAGCTGGTTAAATTGGCTATCAGAGCCCATGTATGATTGATGTATGACATGATATTTTAATCACGTTTCGTAAAATACCCATGCCACCACACTAAAAATCGCTTTCTGTTGTGAAATCCAAGTTTTGGTGGCATAATTTTCGCTATAACTCCAAAACTATTTGTCTGATCTGAAGTATATCTCTCCTTAATGCTTAAAATACCAGATACTATCTATTGTCTTAAAATTCACTTTGTTGTTTAATAATAAAATGAAAGAGAAAAAAAAATTATAATTTTATATTATCACTAGATAAATTCTTCTAAAGTTCTACTAAAACTTCTACTAAAATCTTTATGTATTGAAGTTGCCGCTAAAAAAGTTACCAAAGTAGGGTGCAATAATTTAGTTTGCAGGAGTTTCCGAACGTCTCCCTTCCTCTTAAAACAATCAACATAACTCTTCGACAAAGTTGGTATATTGAAGCCAGGACCACAAACAAAATTAGTTTGTTTAAAAACTTTTTTTCCTTATTCCTTTCTCTTTATTGTATAAAAAAAAAATAAAATATACCCAATGATTTTCCTTGTCTTGCAAATAAAAGTGAAAAAAAGTTCTTGATAGGAAAACTATACTGATGGAAGTTTTTTAGTTTCAGTACATCTCTTCGCCTTGAATGGATCGCTTCGCAATGCTATTTGTTGCCTATTTACAAAAAAATAATAAGACGAATAAGTGAAATATGCTCTCTTACAGTTGATGGCACATTCCTTCTCAGATGAAATTCCTTCAAGTTTCTTATTGCGCTCAGGGAATGGCGAAAAAAAACTTCAAGTTGAATTTTATAACTGATCACTTTTTTCAAAGAATTTTCATTAAATATTATTGTAATTATTTAGTCATTATCAAGGTACAATGCTGTAAAATTGTTATTTAATTATTGTTTTTTTTTTTTTTTTTTTTTTTTATTGTTTGAAATGAAAAAAAAAAAAAAAAATTAAATTATCTTATTTTAAATTATTTTATTTCAATGGTCGCCTTTTTTAATAAGTAATCATTTCAAAATTTTATTGTATCTAAATTATAAGCTATTTTTTAAATTTCTATTTAATAGTTTATTTAGTATTGTATTTATGAAATTAAAAAATAAATAAATGATAATTTAAACAGATATTATTCAAACAAGGCGTTGATAATTAGAAGTATTTTTATTATTTCGAGAATAATCTGCTGCTTTATATTAGATAATTATTAACATAGATACCGTTAATTCGTTCTTTAGTGCCTGCTGATCAACTAATATATAAATAGTTATATATATATATATATATATATATATATATATATATATATATAGAGAGAGAGAGAGAGAGAGAGAGAGAGAGAGAGAGAGAGAGAGAAGTTGTAAATATGAGTACCCTCTTTGGTTTTGATTTAAAGTTACTTTTAATTTTACCTGTCTTATTCTATACAGTAGCTGCAATTGGAAGGACTGCGGTTGGGGTTTGGTCTCTTTTCCACCTCCTTCCAAGCTCTCATTACCTGCTTATAGAGACGATGTGTCCTTCAGGATGGCTCTGCAATCTTCGTATATCGATTTTCAGCTGAGAACTTTTTTCCCTGACAGGATCCTTCCATTAAATTCTTGCTTTTTTTTGTTTTAACCTTTGTTGATTTCCGGACCTGCGATATATGATAAGATATTCTTTTTTACGAATAAAACTTTTGCTTTTAGAAGTATTTATGGGAAATTTTTCCATGTCCCATATTTTCCCTACTGCACTCTAATTATCTGTTTATGATGGATCCCGGAGTAATTTTTCCCCTTCTAACAATCCGGGTTGTTACCTTTCAAATATATCATTTTTGATTCAACCCTTTGTTTAACTTGTCTTATATATCAATATTTTATGGTATCTTCTAATCGCGTTCCAATCGTAGTCTTTTCCATGCTCATATCATTGATGTCAACACGTGGCTATGCTAAAGGCGTTGAATGCCGTCCTTCACGTTGCCAATCTAAGTCCCGATGTACAAGTTCAAGATTTGCTGTGAAAACTTTTACACATAAATGCTGCATGCGGTCTCCGATTGTTGTAACAAAAAAAAATTAAAAAAAAA
>RCWM02001244.1:0-62000 GCA_003667255.2 Euschistus heros | reverse complement strand
GAGAGCTAAGATCTGGTGGAGTCGGAGAGATGGCTGTTCCTCTGCCTGGGAGTGCAAGGGCTGTGCTGTACTCTATTCACGAGCTCGTTGCCCCCACAATTCCAGCCACGTGACAGTGGTTACCCCTCCAAATAAAGTAGACTGTTTTATAATCTAAGTTTGTAACAGATTTAGGTATCGATGAATGTTCTGTTATAGTAGGCTGAATTGAGTACATGTTGTTTAGACCGTTTTAGTGAAGCTCACTTGAATTGCAGTTTGATTATTATTGTTTTTTGAGTAATTGACTTAGAGAAGTTTGAGCTGAGGATAATGCTCATGTAGTTCGGCGGGGGCTGTATCTATAATAGACATTAGTCTTTGTGGTGCAACTTTAAATTTGTAGCGTTGAATTAAGGGTGTGAGCGACAAAAGAACAAGCTGGTTGCATTAGCCGATTCTGGATCAGTCCGTGTGGTAGATCACAACAAGGATTTTTGAAAAGTTTTTGGAGCAATACATGGAGAGGTCTGGTTTGGATAATCGATCGGGGGGGGATAGTGTTTTTTTGGATACGTAATAAGGTTAAGCAGTTGTTTTTTGGAGGTTTTTGTTGCGTCCGGGGGGGAGGGTTTCGAGTTTTTCTTCGGATAAAATTTTTCTTTTAGAGCTATCTGGGTGCTGGAGTAGTATTCCCTTTCAACTAATGGAAATGGTCCGTGGTATTGTCTCTGAAAGGCTCCATGAAATTTTTGGTTTAAATATTATTTGTATTTGGGTGGTGTTGTCCTGTTGAGTATGATTTTTGGAGATATATTATTGCTAGTTTTTCTGTCTTTCTGAATGAAGTGGGGGAGAAGCAGCCATCAGAATAATGCTTGGATCCGGGGCTAGTTCTGAAAGCGCCGGTTGCAATCCGGATTCCAGTGTTGTGGATTGAGTCTAGCTTAGTGAGTATTGGATATCGAGCGGATCAATAAATGAAAGAGCCATAATCGAGCTTGGAGCATATCAAGAAGTTATATAATTTAACATCGTATGTCTGTCTGCACCCCAAGAAGTTCTACTAAGAAATCTTAGTATATTTAGTTTTTTTGTAGCATTTATTTTTAATGTGGAGATATGTGATTCCCAATTTAATTTTTTATCGAACATTAAACCCAGAAATTTATGACTATTTGTGTACGGAATCAGAAAATTATCGAGATAAAGTTCAGGAGAGTGGGGAGTATTTCTCTTTCGGTTAAAGTGGATGGATTTGGTTTTTTCAGTTGAAAAATTGAGACCAGTGGAGAGTCCCCATTTAGTTATTCGTCCTATAGCTTCCTGTAATTTGTTTTTTATTATGTCAGTGTTCTCGGATCTACAAACTATGGCTAAGTCATCCGCGGAAAGTAGCGGCTTAACACCCTCTTGTAAAGTGGATTCCTAGATCATTTATCGCCAGGCAAAATAAAGGTAGGGCTTAAGACACAACCGCTGTGGGACTTCCTTTAATTGTCTGTTTTGTGAGTTCTGTACAGTTCACACAACCTATGTTTGAACCTAAAGCTGTCGTGTTATTAGAAATTGTCTATGCAGCTATCATATTCCTTTGATTTCCGACGGAGACAGTTTTTTTTTTTGAGGATCCCCCATGATGGCTGTATATTGTCGTAATGGCTTTGAACAGTATACGAAGGAGAAAACCGGCGATAGTATGTTGTGAATTTATAAAGGGCGTACTGGAATTCAGCTTCCGGTAGAGCCAGCTAAAGTGGTCTAGTTGTCCCTCTGCCCGTGTGCGAAAACCCGGATTGATCAAGGGTGTGAATTAAATTGTTCTTTTCTGTAATCCACATCAATCTTTTATTTACCGCATACGTTCCATGATCTTACTTACACATCTTGTGAGGAAATAGGGCGATGTAATGTGTTAGGGTTCCCGTTTGTCTTTTGCCCATGTGTTTATTCAGAATCGTAATTACCACTTGAGGGAGTCACGCAGGACTTTGGGAATTGACCAGTGGGCGTCCGAGATGGATTGTAAAATGCGAGCAGTGGGCAATTGCGTAGGGTTTCGCTTGGGTTAGGTGGTTTTATCATCCTCGTTAGTGTATGTTGTCCGGACCCAGGGAGTTTGTGTTCCTTTGATGGAGTTTTTAAGAGTATTTTTAATTCCCACATTGAGAAAGCATGTTATATTTTTGGGATTCGTTATTATCAGAATCGTGACGCTCAGTTTGTTTCGATGTTGGCAGAGTTTTTGTGGCTTACTTATATATTTTGTCCGAAAAGAATTGAGCAAATGTATTGGAAACAAGTTTTGGATCGTCAGTTCAACTGTCCATTTCGCTGAAATGGTATAGCGGTTGGAAATGGGATTTTTGGTGATTTTACGAACTTTGCTCCATATTTCAGTCATATTTGTATTCGAATTTATTGAGTTTACAAATTTTTTTCCATGATTCATTTTTACAGTTGTTGAGAATTTTTCTGCATATTGCCCTCTGCCTTTATATTCTATTAAGTTTTTTTGAGTCATGGATTTTTGGAATTTTTTGTATGCTCTGCGTCGATCTTTTATTGCATTTTTTCCACAAGTATCATTAAACCAAGGGACTAGAGGTCTTTTTGGCATACCTGATGTCCTTGGTATCGACGCGTTAGCTGCTTTTATAATAGAGGTCGTAATTTCTTCACATGCTAAGTCAATACTTATATGGGAAGGCGGTGAACGGGGAGGTTGGACTAAGGAGGAAAAAAGAGACCAATTTGCTTTATCTAGTACCCATCTCTGTTTTGAAGCGTGTCTTTTTAAAATTTAGAAATTTAATAACAATGGGGAAAGTGATCGCTACTGTAAAGGTCAGGTTAGAACGTGTCCAGTCTATGAAATTATATAGTGTAGGGTTACAGAAAGAGAGGTCTAGGGCTGAATAGGTTCCGTAGCTGGAACTTAAAAAGGTAGGTTCTCCTGTATTTAGTAAGAGGAGATTGGAGTTGTTTAAAAATTGTTCGATTATTTTCCCTCTAGTATTTATGTCACGTGACCCCCATAAGGGGTTGTGACCATTAAGATCCCCAACAAAAAGAACGGGATGTGGTAGCTGGTTATAAATATCAAGTAGGTGATGAATATCTATTGTGCGATCTTGTGGAAGGTATAGAGAGCAAATTGAGAAAAGTGATATTGAGATGTACTTTAACTGCGCGACAGTTTGAAGGTGTGAATTGATAGTGATGGCTTCTGAATATACAGAATTATGTACGGCTATAAGAACACCATGGTGATTATGATTTAAATTTGGACTATCTTTCCTATAAATTTCAAAATTTTTTTAATTTCATTTTATCATTTCTGTTTAGATGAGTCTCTTGTAGGGCTAAACAAAAGGGGGATCAATATCCCGTATTAACATTTTTAGATCATTAAAATGGGTTTTTAATCCATTACAGTTCCATTGAATGATTGACATGATTAGTTAAAGGGTATAATAAGACATAAGGATAACAAAATTTTAAAAAAATAATAAACGGGAGATTTAGAAATAATTTTAAATAGAAGGGTTGGCTTCTCTTATAATTTAATTAGTACTTGATTTAGCTAATGATGATTTACTGTTTCTTCCTTTTTTGTTTTTACATGTTTTGAACCCGTTCTACGTCCATTAGTTCACTGCTAATAGACGAAGAAGAGGAGGGATTGGGATCGGGATGGGGTTCAAGTTCGGGAGTTATAGGGGATGAATTGGAATGGGGGGGTGGGGGGGGGGGGGTGGGGGCTGGGGTGGGGGGGGGAGTAAAGGTGACTGGGGGTGAGGTTATTGTGGAGGCTGTGGCTGAACTATGTTTTGGCACTATGATAACCTTCGCAGTTATGGGTCTTGGTATTAAACCAATCATGGGAGCAGTGGATTTGGTACTGCATGAGGGCTTGTTAGCCTGGTCGGTTACTTTAATAGATGGAATTACTTTACTGTCAACAGCTGATGTGCTTTTGTTTAATTGAAAATTAAAAATAATATCTGCTTGCACCAGCAACGTCTTTTTTTTTTTTTCAACTATTTTTTCTTTGGTGTGACTTGTGCAAATGATTTAATGAAGGTTGTGGGATTTTTTTTTCCCTATACAACCTTTTGGCCTCATTATAAGGAACTTTTTTTACAGTAACTTGAATTGATTTTTTATTTCTTTTTGTTAGTAGAAATACTGGGCATTTACGATCTAATGCGTTGTGGTTACCGGTACAGTTTATACATTTTTGATTTTTATACATTTTGAATTATCTTGATGTTTAACTTCACCACAATTGGCACAAATCGATTCTTTTTTGCATTTAAAGGTGGGGTGGGAAAAACCTAAACAATTAAAGCACCTCATTGGGTTTGGTGTGTAAGGTTGGACCCTTATTGTGTGGAACCCTATTTTAATAGTTTCAGGTAGCTTAGGAACAGTAAATGTTACAATGTAGGTGTGAGTTAATTTTTTGCTCACCATTAATTTTTATTTTTATTCTATTTATATCTTCGATGATATGTTTTAATTCATTCTTAATTTCGTCTATTTCAACGAACTGGAGATCAAAACATCTGATCACCCCTTTGCTGTAGTTTAGTGTTTTGTGAGGGTTAACCTCGACTTGGAATAAACCGCCGAAATCTTTAATATTTAACAGAACATCGGATTGTTTCTTATTACTCGTTTTTACATTACCATCTCTCAACTTCTTAATACCTTTTACCTCGCCTACTAGACCCGTTATAAATTTATTTATGAAAAATGGAGAAACTTTTGAAAAGTTATCTTCATCTAACCTACGTATTATCAGATATTTTGGACTAACTTTGGGGTTATCAAAGACATTTATTTTTTCGGAAAGCATTTTAATACGTCCTCTTTTTCTAAACTTAGCCATTGGACTAACGGATGGATCGTCCTCGTACATAATCTTGGTTGAGTCTTTTTAAATTAAATATAAATTATCTTAAAGACAAAAATTAAATATCAGAAAAAATAATGAAATTATCTGTACTATTTCAAATGAACAAAAGGAAATATAAAGATAAAAACAAAAACAACTTAAAAACTACAACTTATCAGTTTGAGGTTAGAAAACACACGTGGTACGCCCTTCCTCTTCAAACACTAAATACCAACTGATTTAATTAATAGTTAAGTTTAATTGTGTGTTAGTTTATTAAATCATTGTGTATGTTGAAACAAATTGCTATTGTTTATTAAAATTGTAATTTATTGTAGTTTTTTGATGCCGAATTTTTAAAAAAAAAAATTTGTTCTCCTTTTTGAGGCAAAATACAGTAATTTATGTTATAAAAACAAGAATTAAAAGGGTCCTTTGCACTAGTTCCCGCTTTTCATTTTGAGTTAGTTATCATATGTTTAGGTTACGAATAAACTTCCCAAACGTAATAACATGTCAATGAGAGATCGTTTGACTGTTCCTATTAATAAATAATGAAATAAAAAACAAAAAAAATTGATTTAAATATTTTATTAAGAGTTAATATTATAACTTGTCAGGTTATAACTAAACATATGATTGCTTACAACATTACCTACCTCAAATGTTATCCGTTTCATTGTAATATTCCGTAATATCATTTTTTGTATTATTATACGCATGCCATACATGTCTTTGTTCAATTTAATTCGTCGAATAAATACAAAAGAAAAAACAATAGAATTTCTTCAGGAAAAAGTTATTATACATCGAATAACACTTTATAAAATATTTAAATAAATAAGTAAATAATTTTTTTTTTCTGCAACCGTTAAATAATAGGAACATTATTCAATTAAAATCAGCTGATTAACGTTCCATTTTATTCACTAGTGAGTAAAAAGCTTAACTTTAATGTGTTGCTAACTGTTCAAATTCTGATTCAAATACTCATTTCAGCTATAATCTTAATTTCAATGCAAATAATTCAAATCAACCATTTATTTCTAACGCCAATAATTGTAATATTACAATAAACATTTGTAATAAATAATAATATGAGTACTTCTATTGCTACCTGAATAAAATTTATTAAAAAAATTTCATATGTGTTTTATTTTTTGAACGGTTGTAGAAAAAATGTAATATTTAACTCGAGTATAAAGAATTTTACTCACTCTCGGCAATTTACACCTTGCCTCTAGTGAGTAAAAGTACTTCTTTACACTCTTGTCAATTAAATAACTATTTTGTTTTTGTAATTATTTTGTTTTTTTTATTTAATTATTTAATAATAGGAACAATCAAACGATCTCTCATTGACATGTTATTACGTTTGGGAAGGTTACTCGTAACGTAAATATATAATAATAAACTCAAAATGAAATGCTGGGAACAAGTGCAAAAGACCCAATTAAAATTTGTATTGTATAAATACACAACTTACCAAGTTCATTTTTCTCGCTTGCTGTCATCTCCTCATTCCCAAACCTCACAAATTTCTTCCCAGCACTTCTTCCTTTGAATACGATCACTGTATTCCGCAGTCCTCATATCCCACAGAGCCGGACGCTTTTGAACCTCAATAATTAATTTGTCGATGTCAATTCTACTCATGTTTTATAATAATAATAAAAAAGAAAAGTAGAAGCAATTAAAAGTTGGAAAAGTAAAAGAATAAGTAACAAAATCCACGCGGAAAAAGCGCTGTCTGTTCAGTCTCACTTCATGCAATGCAGTGACTATACGCCACGTGGTTGTCAAAACCGAGCGGATCTTGGCTCCAACCACCATTCGCTTCGGTTTCAAAACCGCCTGCAATCCGACACCGACGTGTCTGTCCTCTCCCACTATAAACACATTGATGACTCTCCGCGCCGTAAAATAGCCCAGTCAATGAAAGCAAGAAATTAGCCTTTGTCGCAACTAATTAGGGGAAAGCTGAATTTTTGCAGGGTGTTAGTACATAAAGTATACACTAAAAAAAAACACAAAGTCCCGACCCCCACCCCTCTTGCTTTCTCCCCCCACCCCCTTCAGCAACATTACAAGTACAGAACTTTGGTTATATGCCGACAGCTCGAAACCTAATTATGCTATCGGAGTTTTCTTTTTTTTTTTATCTTACTCCTAATATTATTACAAACAAACTATGTTGTATACACGTTTTATGTAGATAGGTTATTTTCTCCGTAATACTTAATCATATACAGAAAACTGCCACTAGAAAAAAACTAAAAGTAACTTCAACAAATTATAGATTTTTATCATTACGTTTTGGGAAAAATAGTGTAAAACAAAACGTATAGATAATATAATTAGCTTTAAAATGATGTGTCTCATAACGCATACAACTAAAACGATGGCTTCATAGGGAGCGTTGAAAGAGTAGTAGCCACCGCTGCGCCGCACAGTGGGACGAATGGCCTATCTAGCAGGAAAAAAGTCATAATGAAAATTAATAAAACTATTATGATAGGTTTATAGTTAAGTAGTTTATTAAACATTATCAAAGGTTCTTTCGTTTTTTGGAGGTGGATTTCAAGGAACGATCAAAGTAGTACCTAACTCGACAGGTCAAATTTTGTTAAAACTATTGATTCTTTCAATCTTAATTTGTGTTTCATCCTATTGATATTTTTTTATTATTCTTTTATAATTAGTGAATACAGACGATCTTTATACCAGGAAGCCAAAATAAGTTTTTTATAATTTGACCTATTACATAATTTTTTTAAAAGTGCCGTAAACTAAAGCATTTTTTAAACTAAAAAGATCTATTACTAAAAAGTACCCCAAAGTACCTCTCTGAAATTCATGGTACAGGTGCCTTAGAAGGTATATGAAATAATCATGAAACATTTAGCTGCTTTTATCTGCTTTCTTGTCTGAAAACGAATTTTTAATTTCGCAAAGAGAGTTATTTCGTATTTCGTAAAACTGTAAGGGCATTGATTTAATATGTATTACTTATTTGAAACACATAAATTAGAGGATATTATACCAATATCTATAGCTGCACTGAAGAGATATTTAAAATTGGTAGTTACGAAAATTAAAAGTAAATAATAAGAGGCTGGAAAACCCCGGAAAGTTGTTAGGAGATTGAGAAAATCTCTTTTACAAGAAAAAAATCATTTTACATACGCTTATAAAGTTACAATACACACAAATACGTAAGAATGGATGTATTTATGCATGTTTTTACTGTATATATTGAATTTTAGTTAGTTTGTTTTTTACTAAGGAGAAAAAATTTGTAATCGAAATTAATGAAACTGTTGTAATAGGTGTAAACGGAAGAAGTTGGTAGAGCAGTATTAGATTTTTTTTGGTTTTATCTGTGGGATTACTAAGTGAAATCAAGGATGTAAGTAGTATCTAACTCGACAGGTCACATTTAGTTAAAATTATTGATTCTTTCAATTGAACACTCTGTATAATCTTGTTGATATTTTTTCATCGTTAGTTTATAGCAAAAACCAAGAAAAATAAGAAACCGTTACCCATTACAGACATTAATGATCAGCAGACCTTTTTAAAAGTCCAGATAGTAATTATTCTTGCTCCTCATCCACCGATGATTCCTTTGGGAAAGATTTGGACTCTTCAGAAGATGACAACATGGAGTGATAGTGAATGTAGCACGAATATGTCAACTGCAATATCAAATATTTTCAGAGTTAAGGTTTACAAAAAACAGTAATATTGTTTCAAGTTTCGTTTAATATATTATATTTTTTATTGTTGTTACTTATGCCCTTTGATTTCACTTTATTTTAACTATTTTAACTTATCATGAACACTTTGATCATCAATTCTTAATTCAGCGGATGATACTTAAACACTTTCACATTTTATTTTTATTTTTATATATTTTTATTTTTTTGTGACATTTCGATAGTTCCTATTTAAATGGAGACTAAAGCATAACTGAGTAAATAGTTTGGCTTAGACAGAAAGATTTTGGCTGTCTGATCTCGGAACTCGGAAAACGTTACTTTTGGCACAAATATACATAAAAAAGCAAAGCAAATTCGCAAAAAAAATGTCATTTTATTCTTCTCTCTCTCCCATATCATAATTTTAGAGCTATGGAAGATGGAGAAATAGAAGATTTTTTTTACTTGAGGTAAGTTGCAGTTCTCCGGATCACGTTTTGTCGGTGGCTATAACTCCGAAACTATTTGTCCGACAAAAAATTTTCTTTTTTTCATATGGTTAAATTTTACTATAATAACTGAAATATTAAATTTTGATCTAGTCCCGTAAAAAACCCACGGTAGAATATTGAGGAACCCGTACTGTTGTGAAAAACTCTTATTTTTCGGCACATTTATCACAATAACTCCAGAACTATTTCTCTGATTTAAAATCTATTTTTTTTTTCGTCTAAAAGGTGGTTAAATTTACTATAAGACTGTTTATATTATTTTGATTGAACCTCGTGAAATACCCATGACAGAACGCTAAATGTGGATATTTTGGAAAAATGTGACGAATTTGACATGTACAATAGGCTGTCATAGGTATTTTCCGGAATTCAATCAAAATTTCATATATAGGATCTCGTAGAAAAATTAAACAGCTTTCAGATGGAAAAAATAGATTTTGAATCAGAGAAATAGTTCTGGAGTTATTGTGATAAATGTGCCGAAAAATAAGAGTTTTTCACAACAGTACGGGTTTCTCAATATTCTGCCGTGGGTTTTTTACGGGGCTAGATAAAACATTTAATATTTCAGTTGTTATAGTAAATTTAACCAGCTTTCATATGAAAAAAAGAGAAATTTGAGTCGGACAAATAGTTTCGGAGTTATAGCCAATCAATAAATATCCTGTAACCAATAAAAATATTATTATTCAAATAATATTACTATGCTTAATTTTAAGTGGAATTGCAGGCTACTCGCAAATTTCGTAGTATTATTCATTGTTAATCCATAATTTTATCCATTTATTTCAACTTCAGAAGCAAAGCCCATCTTTATTTTAACATATTTTCTGAAGATAAATATGTAGTTGATTTCTTGAAGAGACGTATTTAAAGAAGGCGCATGCTCAGTATTGATTGGTTGCTGGAGCTGGAAGCTGGCTGACTTTATCCATGGATTGGAAGGAAGGTACTGATACTGGGCAAGCTTTGCCCATACCCATACAGATCTTCCTATGGCAGCAGACTAGGTAGTATTAAATTTGATGGAGATTAAAGAAATCATACCAATTATCATTAATATGAGTTCCTATAAGTTACTTTAATAGTTGTTTTTTTTTTTTAGAGGGAATATAGAACTTTTGAATAAAAGAGTTATTTTTTAATATAATTTTAATTTGATTAAATCAATCCTGCACTATAATCCAATCACCATTTTAGTTTTTAATTATCACTATGTATAAAAAAGCAAAACAAAAGCCAGCTCCTAACATTTATATGAAGTAGATATTAATTAGCAAATAAAACAAAACAATTTACTTAGTTTCTAATTTATATTGTTCATTCTTCATCCACATTCCAATTTATTTTTTGACATCTTTTGGGAAAAAATACAAAAGTATTGAAGTATTGTAAAACTCATTAAAAATTGACACTAGAAAATGAAATATTTATTTTTATTTGTTTCAAACTTTGAATTTGAATTTACAGTATTTCTTTGTCTAGAGTTCACTATTGCTTACATTTGAAGCAGCAGCATATAGCAGATTTGAGTTGATTCCTCATAATTTTTTGTATTTTCCTTCGTTATAATAACCCATCATTGCGGAAGGGAGTCTGGTAAAGATGGACAAATATTATCCTCTTGAAAACTTATCAAAATGTTGTTCAATAAAGTTTTGATCTAAACTAAACTATACGGTACCAACTATACATATTGAATAAATTGGAATTTTCTAGGAATTGGAAAGGGTATCTACTTTTAGCATCTTGTGTTCTTAAGAACATCTTTTCAATGTTTCTTAGGGTATCAAAAATATTATTAATCTGAAATAGACTGTCTTACATATCTAACTTAGTGGATTCCTCTTGACTATGAATGGCCCAGGTTAAGAGACCTAGTTTGATTTTCATTTTTTATCATAAAATGGTATTAATAGTATAGTGGTATATAATGAAGATGTTCATTCCTCGAAGATTAGAAGACTATGATGCGCTGGCCATGTGGCTAGAATAGAGGATGAGGCCATTCCTAAAAAATGTTGGTAGAGCCTCTCTATGGCACAAGAGGAAGGGTTTTCATAGGCTTGATAATTGCGTATTTTCATTTAAGATGAATCCATTAATTTGGTGTTGTCCCTTATTATCACAGACTTGTGAACTCTTGATAATTGGAAGGTGATAGTCTAAAAAACAACAATTACTTCTGAGGGAACTATTTATTAAATTGCAATGCCTTTATCTTTCTTAGTTAGTAGGGGCTACAGGATTGTAGTTACCTTTATACAATGCTTCAGTTTGGTTAGAAATGCTTCTAAAGTAACGTCATGGTTATTTTTGTACCTACAATTTTTAAAATGATCCATAATTGTACCATTGGTACAAAAAAAAAAAAAAAAAAAAATTACGGGGCTCAATGGCTGAGTGAGTTGGGGCGAGGGTCTCAGTGCACTCAGTACTGAAGGTCATGGGTTCAAATCCCACCTGGGTGTGAATATTGAAAAGAAAGATAATTTCTCTTGAAAAAAACATTATTACCTATTTTACCTTGTGGTCCATGCACAGATCATTAACTAATTACCCATTAATTAGGTTTTTCATTATTTAAATAAGTTAGAGCTGGTTAAATAATATAATTAACTATAAAGTAAAGTAGAGAGGAGTGGAAATAATTTTTTTTTGTCAAAAAAAAAAAATTATTACAACTTTTCTGATCCCTCAATAATTAATGATCCTAATTAAACTATAAATTTTGAATTCTAAACGATATTGTTTTTTCTTTTTCAGTCCTTTCACAAGGCCGAAACTTGGTAAACTGCATGAATCTTCATGTATGGTTAGTTATCATTTCATAATTGTTGCCATATTTATTAAAGAAAAATATATATATTATGCTATAGAGTTATTGTCATTCAAATGTTAATTACATGTTGTGTTAAATGTTTAAGCTAATTGTACATAGACTGCACTCATTGTTGTGTTGTCCTTTCTTAACCAATGCTTTCTGTCCGTCTGTTTCTCGTCATCTACTGCTTACAGTTCTGCCAAAACGCACCAGGGCATCATGTAAGTACAAGTCTTAATTTCAAGATGAAAGTATAAATATTCTCAAGAAATTGTTTTGAGAATAATTATTAAGTATTGATGTGATTATGTTAATTTATTTTTGCTTTTATTAGTTGTAGTTTTTATATTATTAATTTACAATTTATGACACAATGTTTATCAAAATTTAATATTTTCAAGTATTCTGATGCTAATATTAAGTTTCTGTTTTTTTTTTTTTCTTTTGCACTTAAAATAAAATTATTTGTTTATTAAACGGACTTATTTTATAGATTTAAAGGAATTCGTTTTTATTACACTATATATTACAATTTAATTATACTCTGTGTGTGTGTATATATATATAAATATATATATATATATATCCCCTATATATATATATATATATATATATATATATATATATACACACTAACCATTCACCACATTAGATAATTATGTCAAAACTGATTATTTATGACCTTATGGTTGTATTATTAGGTTTTCCAGACATGATAATTGTTACAATGTACTTCCTTTTCTCAAATCTCTTTACAAATTGATCGGACATTAAATATCCTTCACGAATATATCAAATGTAAATAAATGCAATAACCATATATCAACAAAAAGCTGTAATTTTGGCTTCTTAACTCATTTTCATAACCAATCTAATGAAAATTGTTAGAATCTCCTGGGAAGATATGTTCAGAAATTTGCTCTCCCACTTAACACTAAAACTACTAGGGCTCAAACGACCCTTTTTGGAATTTTTGGCAGAAGTTCTTGGAAACAATATTCATTAGTTTGCTTTTTGACTTTTACTACTTTTATTATAGAGTATATCAAAAGTGTTTTTTTCAATATCCACTCCTCTCCTGTTGTTGTTTTATATCGAGAAATTGTGTTAAAAGAAAGTATACATGAAGCATAGGCAGTTTTATTTTTAATAGAGTAAAATGACTTCAATCTGCTCTATAGATTATGTTTTTATGGTTGTAAGTTTCATTATAAATTATAATTATATTTTCATTATAAATTATGATTATATTCGCATGTATATAATAAGTTGTTTAATAGTATTTTGAGACTGGTTTATTTTTTGGGTACAGCATTTAAATTTTTGAATTGTGAAAAACATTATATAAGAAATAAAGAAAAGAAAAAAAAAAAGGTGTAAGAGTTTCAATGTGTTATTTCAACATAATTCAACAAGTTATCTGCAACAAGAGAAGATAACTCTATACTTTACCTTTCTGAAATCATTTAAATAGACAATACATTATCAGCGGTTTTTAAAATTAAATATAATTTTATTAGTCTTAAATATTATTTTTGTATAAAATAGTATTTTGAAACTATACTATTTACATTTCAATTATAATTCATTATCGTATGCTAGCGTTTTTGTGGGTTGTTAATAATTAGTAATACTCTCTTGATGTTTCACTATTTTTTTCATTTAATATAAATGTATGTACATAAATCAGTCAACTAAACATGCTGCTTACGTGCTGATATTCTATATCTCCATAACTTGCCTATAACCTATTTTTTAACTATGAGTGTAGATTACCCATAAATGTCAAAATTGAATTATATCATGTTATAGTATTAATGAATTATTGTCTGTCCATCAATTTAGAATGATTTTTTTTTTTAATTTAGTTTATTGATGTTGTTATTTAGTCGACAGATGCTTCGTAGTGTTCTTTTGTGGCCTTTCTTTGCTTACTCGTACTGTGTTATCCTTTTTGTATGTAAGGCTTTAATCCTTGTACAAACCAATGTATAGTTATATAATTTTATAAATAAATAAAATTCAATGAACAAACTGTTAGAGATGTAAACCTGCTTTATACATATCCCATGAATGCTTGTTTCTTAAATGTTTTCTATGTGATTCATGAGTTATCAGAAACATTTTGGATCTATGTACCACTAGGCTTGACACCAGTATCACCACTTAAGGGTACCTTCACATTTTCTTCTATAAAGACCTATTTTAGCTTATATATTAGGTGGATGGATTTGTTTTTATTATTACCCCCGAGTCTAATGCTGCAATACTTTTTAAGCATTGTTTAAATAATATAAAATCTCATAAATTTTAAAAATGAAATAAAAATAAATATGTATTTTATTATATGTTGCATAAATGTATTTTTAATTAATAGGAGTATGTGAAAAGTCTCAAAATTTTATTGGCATCTTTGGGTTTAATTCATTATCACAATCTATTGAAAACTACTTATATTCAATTATAAGAATAGGAACATTAAATTGGGAATAATCTTTACATTGCTATTAATTATGCTTTTATTACTATCAAAATCTCTAACTGAGTTCTTTATTACTTACATTAGTTTTTTAAATATTATTTTATACTTATTAATATTATATTTGGTTCTTTCTGTATAATGTGACTGACAGGAACTTAAGGAAGCTTGCAAGGTACTTAATTTTATCTCTTCCAACTTTCAATATTTAATTGCTAATTTATAATATAGTTTTAGATTTATAGTAAATTGTATGTCTCCTTCGCACTTTCATTCATTATCATTTCAAAATTAGTTATTATTAAAAGTGCATAAAGTGAAAACATTTTACTTAAATTGTATTTAAATAACTTAAAATATTATTTTATTTATTTATTTTTTTTTTTTATAGGCATTTGAAAAAGTTCTGGTTCAAAATCTTCAATTTGGCTTATCTCCCAGTCTCACAGAAGCCATTAACTCAATTCCCCGTTGGAGATTGATACAGGCAGCATTCCCTCACATTTTACATTGTACAGCTTCATTACTCCATAACAGGTTTAATTATATTTATATTACTTTTTTTAAATCTATATTTTATAACAGTTTGGAACAAATTTGAATATTTTGGATAGTAAAAAAAAATAATATCTTTATATAAAGTATGAAAATTCATGAAAAAATGAAAACGCTTTGTTTTAATTAGCCATAAATATGGTTTATAGTTATAGATCTAAACAGAATTGTCTTTTAATTAATTCAATCTTATTTAATAACTCTATGCTAGGCTTTTACCTCATGATTTTTGGTAATAGTAGTTCAAATATAATTTGTATATCATTTGGTTTTTATTTTAATATGCTTTTTCGTAACTTCACGTTTGAATCTTTCACTTTATCTTCACCTATGTAACGGGATCTTTCATCGTAATTTTCACCAATTTCCAGCAATCTTATTAACTTGTAAATTTGCACACTTTCAAGGACCAATGACAATACAATAATTGCATAACTTTGTTCTAATGTTCTCACATAGTCTAGTTTAATTACCCCCAAAATGGGGGTCTGCCTTGCAAAAACTCAAACTTTTTGATTTTTTTTTCAGATTTTGGAAAAAAACATAGAATAATGCTTTCATTCAAAAAATGTTTTATTCACAAAATTAAAGTTTATTAAATTGTGCGTCTAAAGACATCCCTTAAGCTGAATTTGATATAGACGTTTAGCCACAATCGATTGTCAAACATCGAAGAATTTTGTCAACATTAAAAGGTTAATTTTGGCCATGTTTAAGAGTCTATAACACAGAAATGGCTAATTCAATAAAAAAATGTTATATTCTAAAAGTTGTAGATCATTACATTTTGTGTAAGATAAGATTTTTGAAGTAAAAATTTGCCCATTCCTACTCTGAGATATGTCAAAAAAAAAAAAAAAAATTGTTGGTTGATTTTGGATAAACTGTGTTAAAAATGAAAATAAATCACTAATAGCATAGGGAAATTAAAAGGTATGACTGCTGCTAATGCACCACACTTAGCTTTTTTCTGGTTAGGTTTGCTGTAAAAGCATGTTTACCTGGTTTTTTATAAACTGTAATTTTTTTTTAATTTACATTTATGGTACCTATAGACATATTAAAACAAGAAAATTAAGTATTACAGTTAAATATCCATTTTTAAAAAAATGTCTGTTATTTGCTTTTTGAATGGGTGGCTTTATTCAGAAATCAATTTTTGTCCAGCTAGGACAAAATCATTTGTTTCTTTATTGAGGACATAGGAGTTATGTTATATAAAAATATCTTTACTCACTTATTGCAACTGGAGGAGGTCTTTGTTTTTCATCATTTTGATTGTGACAGACCAATATTCAGCTTTGGTTGAGGAAGCATGGACAATAATATAATCTTGTATATGAATGAATATTTGAAAGTTTGACTCGCTACATTTAGTTCCCTACCTTATGTCCAGCAAAATGGAATCTGTTTAAACTCGCTTAAAACAGGGAATGTGAACAACTAAAATATTGGTCTGTACATGTTAAACCAATTATTATAGACAAAATTATAGAGTGAGAGAGCCCTAACTTCAGAGCCTTATAAAAGATTGGAAAGCGAGATGCAATTGTTTGAACATCAGATTACCTCAGGAACCAAAAAAATTTTGATTTTTTAAAAAATTCATGTGTATAGTTTTTTACAGAGATCGGAAACAATTTCACATTATGAAGATATTTAGGTTAGTGTATGATAAATTAACAAGAATTGCATAAATTACATTTAAGTAAATTTTTAAGATGATAAAATACATAGAATAATGTTCTAACTCTGATAAATGAATCCGAATAATTCAGTAGCCGGAAATCATAATATTAATAAAAGAATAAATTAAAATTATTTTGTAAAGTTATTTACCACAACAATATCGGTTTCCAGGGTTACTATATGTAAAAATTTTAAGATAAAAAATGATAAGATCTAAATTCTTATTTGCATTTATTATTCTCATTATTATCTTGCTCCCATCTATATTTCTTTTAATTTTGATAATATCTTCATTGTAGGCCAGATGAAGACATTCATTATCTGACCTTTAGTAGTAAAAATAAATTATACAAACCTAAAATAAAATTTACTTAAAAATATTTGACAACTATGCAAAGGATTCATTATATAAATCATGTTAGACATGTATTCTTTAAATATTTGACTTGATTTTTAGGAAGGACACCAACTTACAAAATTTGGGAGCTGCTGAAAGTAAGTTTGCTTTACATATTACATTGGATAATCTTGGACGCAGCTGAAGAGTGTGCTGAAGCTGACTATGAAAAAATGGAATATATCACACATCACCATTCTATTATCTGTTCTCAATACCTTCTATTACGGTTTGTTATTTGTAATATAATGCTATAAGATCTATAAGTTTATCTTTATTCCACTGGTCTAAAAACCCTTTTTGGTCATTGCTTTGTCAAATATACAGGGTGAAGGAATTAAATTAAACAAATTTAAAAGTATATTAGATATTAATAAAGATTAGCAAAGGCTGTTTAGTTTCCAATAAATTTTACTATTATATACAACAAATGATCAAAATACATAATTATATAAAATAGATAGGTTCACATGTAACCTGTCATTGATATAGTATTTACAAAATAATCGATTATACATGAATATACGATTAAAAATATACGATTATACATCGAAAATACATAACATACTCCCCACCTTGAAAAGATAGAGGGAATATTTCTTGAAATCTTTATCCAAAAAAAAAAAAAAAAAAAAAAAAAAAGTACCAAAGTTCAAAAAATTGAAAAATAGTGTGACAATTTTGAAAAACTCTGATTAAACAATACTATATCACATATTATCTACAATGTCAGTGGCACACTAAAACACCTGCACATTCTTTTCTGTCACTGGTGCTCTGAAGTCCCCCATATCCTTTCTGACCCAAATTTTTGTTCTCATAGGAATTAGACCATTGGAATCTAATTAAGGCTTCAATCTTCTAATCAGCTTATCACCTACTCCTGAGGATTTCTCCAGCTGAATTCTTTTCAATAGGTATTTCATAGCTTCTGAGTGGTCCTCCTTGCTTAACTTATCGTGCATGTTTTCATCGGAGAAATTAGGTCTAAGAAAATAGGCATGCACCATTTTGGTGTAGCTTGAAAAATATCTTTAATAAACGTTGGAAAAACTATGATCAGGTAAATTGACTGCCATCAAGGATTTTGTCTTCATTTCTGTCATGTCTTCATTTTCATTAGGTTGCACATCATTGATTGGCCAGTCTTCTCTCTCCTTCTGATCTTAGCCATTCTGGGCCCTCCCACCATTTGGACAGTAATAAAGTTCTTGTATTACATTCTCCTTGTAATTCTACTTTTTGTCCTGTCATAATTTTACCAGCAATATCGGCTCCGATTAACAGATCTATTGGCTCTTCAGATAGATCATATAATATAATTCCCTTATCTTTTAATCCTGGAACCCAGGGACCTCTATGTACTCCAGGAATGGAATGGCAAATCATTTCTGAATCTAAAACCTCAAAATTACACCCATAATTTTTTAGGATTCTGTCAGTGCTCCAAACTCAAACTTTATAGCACGGGTGCTTTTTATTCTCAGAATTAACACCACCAAATAAAGCATGCACAAGAGTTTCTTGTTGAATATCTGGATATCCTAATTTACAAGCCATATTTTTTTTGTAGTATAAGACTGTTGTGACCCAGTAGCTATTAGGACTAACATTTTTTTCAACATTACCTTTCAATGTTACATGAAGGGTTCACATTAAAACACTAGTAAAGTTAATGTTAGCTAAACTTTGTTCAACAAGTTTGTCACTTAGTTCTACACCCTCATTATTTGACAAGTTCTTTACAGTTCTTTTAAATGTTTTCTTCCGCAAATGATGCATTTAACACAGCTTTGCATTGTGTGGCTCAATGTCCTTTTCTTAGGCATTTGAAACTATGACCCTTTGATTTAACATCATCATCATTATCCTGAGCACAACAATCCATCACTAAATTTTGGATGCCTCAAGAATCGCTATCCATTCTTCTCTATTCCGTGCAGTTCCTAATGCTCAGGATTCTGTTATCACTGCTCACATTTTCTGACCATCTCTGTCTTGGTCTCCCCACCCTACTCTCACCAAGTGGTTTGACTCTGAACAATTTCTTTGGGACCGAGTTATCGTTCATTCGAACAATGCCATTAATCAAAGCTTGCCAGCTGGATGTATCTTACTGTATCTGGCTCTTTATATAAGTTGGCTAGTTCATGGTTATATCCAGATCTCCATACCTCATTCTCCTTTACTGGGCCATAGATCCTTCTTGAAACCTTTCTTTCAAAAACCAGTAATTTCTGTCCTATGGCCTTCGTCGTTGATCATTTTTCTGACCCATATGTCAGGACTGGGCAAATAAGGGTCTTGTACAGGAGAATTTTGGTGCTCCTACGTAGGGAGTGATTTTTAAGGTATTTAAATAAACCATAGTAGCATCTATTTGCTGCAGTAAGTATCTTCTTGTGTTAAGTCATTGTTCGTAGTTACCATGGAGCCCAGATATTTGAACCTATCAACTTTTATGAAGTTGTAACTGCCAACTTGGATGGTTAGGTCAGTCTGCCGCCTGTCATCAGTCATATATTTTGTTTTATCTTTGTTGATCTTGAGTCCCAGTTTTTTCACCGCTCTGTCTAAGGAGGTAAATGCCTCTGTCATTGCTGTGAATGATCTTCCAATGACACATATATCATCGGCATAAGCTAATATCTGTACACATTTTGTATAAATCGTGCCCTCTGTTTGTATCCGAGCTTCTCTCACTGCATATTCTACAGTTAAATTGAACAGAGTGCAGGCTAGTGCATCCCCCTGTCTTAAGCCTTGTTCGCACTGGAATTCTCTGGAGAAATCTCCTTGCACTCTTACACAGCAGCTAGTGTCTCGACCAGTCATATAATTTTTGGTGGGATTCCTAGTTTTTCTATTGCTATAATCTTTCTCGGTATACACTGTCGTATACTACCTTGAAATCTAAGCATAGCATGTGAATGTGGAAGTTAAACTCTTTCATCTTCTCTAGAATTTGCCTCAGAGAGAATAATTGGTCAGCAGTGGGCTTGCTCTTCATGGAGCCACTTTGGTATTGTCCCACTGCTCTATTTAAGAAACGATGAAGCTTTGTAGAGAGTATATTAGAGAAAATCTTGTACGCCATCAGAAGTAACATAATAACTAAGTATAGGACATATTCCTTTCCTCCATTCCCCTGGTATTACTTCTTCTCTCCATATTTTCGTCATAATATCATGTAGCCTTTTTAAAGCTTCTGATCCTCCATTTCTCAGATCAGCCTGCAGACCATCAATGCCAGGAGCTTTATTATTCTTCAATTTCATGATGGCATCAAGAACATCTTCGTCTGGTGGCTCTATATCTTATCTATAATGACATTGTTCATATTTCAAACTCTCTTCATCATCCAGCTTAAAGTGGGTCTTGTAGTGTTCTATCCATCTTTGTAGGACTCCGGCTTTATCCGACACTAAAATGCCACTATTGCATTATGATGATTATGACTTATTCTTGACATAAACACTTTCCTCTCATCATTTATAGTTTTTCTAAAAATTCCTAGTGTCATTTTGCTCTTTCAATATTTCCAGATCTTCAATCTTCTTTTTTTCGCATAACCTGTTTTTCTTTCCTTAGGTCTTCTCCCTCGGTATTTTTCTAACAAGTTCCTAGTTCCTTTTTCACTAATCATTTGCTGATATACTTTGTTCTTATTTTCAGTGGCTGTCTGGTACTCTTCATCAAACCACGAAGGTCTTGAGGTTTTTGGTTATTCTCCTAAAATCTCTTCGGCTGTGTTTGTTATATCTTCTTTGTAGGCTTTCCACATTTGATCAATACTATTTCCATGGAACATATAGGTCTTCGCATACTTACATCAAGATTTCATTCATACAATGCTTGACTTTGGGTTTCTTTTAGTTCGGTAATATTGTTGTTTACTATTTTTTTTATATTGTTGGTTACTGGTTACTCCGTTCTGACTTTCCTTGCATTCGATATTCGAGCTCGAAGAGTGACTACTACCAGATGATGACCCGAGTCTATATTCGCACCCCTGTAAGTTATTACCTTAGATTTAAAAGTCTCTAGTAATTCAAGATAGAGTAAGTGCTTGTGCCTTAAAAAATTTTCACTCTTATATTGTCTGCCTTCGCAGAATATGCAACACTTTTTGGGCTGAGACAACATTTATTAAATAAGTCGCAGTCACTATATTAAGATTATTTTCTTTAATTGGATTTTTCTTCTTCTCTTTAGAGGCAGGTTTAATTTCATTGGTTAAATTAGTTTCCTTTCTTTACTTTCTACCTCTTTTCGTAGAAATTCCATCAACTTATTCATAGGCTTGTCAGCTTTGTCCCTCACTATTTTTAAATCCCACTCTCTCAAAATATCTTCTGGAAGTGAGGATTCAACCAGAGGGAGTAACATACAAGTGTACTTTTTGGTTGTCACACCTAGGGTAGATAGTGCTCTCAATTGTGTTTGCAATTGGTTGTAGAGAGAACTTAAAGAATTGGTGTTACAGGGAGTATTTTGTTAAACTAAAGATAACAACTCCCTGATGTACATCTTGATCAGCAGGTCATCCCTGCCAAATCTTTGTTTCATCAGTTCAATCGCGTTATCATAATTTTCTCCAGACGGTGGAAAACTAGAGATTAACATCCTAGCTGGTGAGCTTTCAACTGTTGCTTGAACTAAATAATGGAATTTTAAATCTGAATCCATAATAGGATTGTCATGATTTTTTAAAAACTGTGACCAAGAATTAAGCCATTGCTTTATGTTGCCATTATAAGAAGCAAACTTTAATCTTGGGTACTTATAATATTTGTAATCTACAGTAAAAATAGATTCAGAATTAAACGAATTATTAGTTTTCTCATTTTCTTCATTTTCTTTTATTTACTAACATAATGTATCTATCTCTCTATGTTTCTACTTGGTCAAATTCTTGTGTAAATATCTCCTTCACTTAACTCAATAGAAAAAACGAGTTCTCTTAACTGTTCATCCAATTTAAATTAACACTCAGCTTTATCGGATAGTTTAGAAAATTACCAGACAATAATTTCTTCAAATTAGTTTGCCTGGGTTGTGAAGAGTCTTCTTGTGTGTGTCCTCTCACTTTTAAATTTATTTAATTCCTTTTCTAACATTTTTCCTTCTTATATTCTCCCCACAAGGGATGCCATATATTATGTAAAATATAAGGGGTGAAGGAATTAAAATTACATAAATTTAAAACTATATTACAAAGTAATAAATATTAGCAAAGGCTTTTTACGTAGTCATAGATAAAGGTTTACTATTATATACAACACATGATCAAAATACAGATATATATAAAACAGAGAGGTTCACATGTAACCTGTCTTGATATAGTAATTACAAAATAATTGATTTACATCGAAAACACATAACAGTCATTAAGATGTTTTCAGATGTTGTTTTATTATTGAATAAATTGCTTAAATACATCCTATGGGTAAGAAAAAAATGCTGATAATCTTAATTAAGGATTTTATTGTTAAGTTGTGCCCAAAATTTAAATAAACTATTGTTTGTTTTTCTTAGGGCTTATTTAAACTAGAATAACTGATATTAAGCAATATATCATTCAAGAATATATATATATTGTAATGTTTTTTTTAATTAGATTAACTAAAAGTTTAATTAATATAAAGTTATCTTTTTTTTGTTTAAATAAATTTTGAGGGAATATCAAGGGTTGAGCTTTTCAAAGATAATGATTCTGACTCAAGAATATATTTTATAAACAAAACAATTAAACACATTTTACACCAGATTATATATAACATTTGGCATATTAGTAATTAAGATACCTTCCATCTTCAAAACGATTGTAGATCTTCATAATTCAAATTGTTCCTCAACTTATCAAACTTCCTTCTAACCTTCCTTCATCAGTCTATTGAAATACTCATCACATTAAGACTGTTAAAATAGTTTATTAATGCTTCACACATGTGACTAACGACTCACTAAAAATAACCGACAGATGTCGACACCCTCGAGGTTCCAGCATGAAGAGGCGTCTCAAACAAGAAGTAGGCCTCCCAAGCGCAAAAAAACCGTTAACGGACAAGTCTATACCTTCACAGCCTTCGTCTTTATTACGTCTTAATGACTTATCACTTAAAATAAAATATAGAATTTAATTTATACATTACAAAAACATTTAGATATCCTAATCATTATTTAACATACCTTAATTCAAATGAAAACAAAACTACATATCAATTAGATCAGCGGCGAACTCTCGCTGGCGCCAAATTCAAACCAAAATCCTTTTACATACAATTTATCTCGACTCCGAAATATCACTACATTCGGGTCCACTTCAAATAAAAAAATAAATTTTGAAGAAAATTTTTTTTTTTTTTTTAAATACTTATTCTCTAATTAAAATTTTTGATTAATCATAAACTCTTTAGTATATCCCTTACAAAATGTTATTAATGTGTCAAGATGTCAAAACATAATAATACTTAAATTAAATCACTTATTAATAATTAGTTATACCACTACATCTCTATTTGAAATACTCTTCATTTCCATTACAACCATGAATTCTTTATATGGCTTATAAGCACCTCAACTTTAATTAACAATGATAGTAAAATTGAAAAACAACAAAGGAAAAAACTTTAAATTAAATTTCTACACAATAAAATTTTTTAATAACAGTCAACAATTTGACTGAATGTCCAATAACTCAAAAAAAAAAAAAATTACAATTTTTATACATAAAAAGGCTTGATCAAATTTGCATGAAACATTGCCTAATAGTATTACCTTCATTTGCTATCACATAGGTGCACCTTCCTATTTTCTTCTGTACTATATATGGTCCCTCATAAATAGGTAGTAGTTTTGCTATTTTTGATTCGGATGCTACTCGAATACCTTGTACCAGCACTTTATCTCCTTCCTTAAATCTTGTGAATTTACTATTTTTGTTGAATCTACATTTGTTCTTTTGACCAGTTTTTCTTCTAATTTCTGTTTAATTTTACTTTCGAACTCCTGTTGATCTAAAACGTCTTCTGGATTTGGATTGTCTCCTAGGTATAAATCCCAAAATCTCAAAGGCTTGATTCCCCACATTGCCTGTATAGGTGTAATGTTGGTCGTACTGTGGTACATTGAGTTAATTGAAACTTCAATTTTTTCAAGTTTTGTTGGCCACATGCCATGTTGATTTTCAATTGTTAGTCTTAAATATTTCAACACATCCCTATTTATCCTTTCTGAGATATTACAATTTGGGTGTATGGTAGATGTGAGTACCCTTTTTATTCCCTTAAATTCCAAAATTTTTTTCCATCTTTCCGAAATGAAACAAGTGGCATTGTCCGAGAGTAATTTTTTCAGGTAATCCGATTTCAATAATGAATGCATCTATTGATTTATTAGCATACTTCATGTTGCCATTTTTTGCTGTATACAATTTAGCATATTTGGTGAAATTATCCACCACAACAAAAGTATATTTTAAGTTATTATATTTGATAAAAGGTCCTAAATAATCTGCTGATACTAATTCTAATTTTTTTGAAGGTATTATAGGTTGATATGGTGTGATTGATTTATTTGTCACCTTGTTGTACTGGCAATTTTTTACAAGTTCTAATGGTATTTGCTATTGTTTTTCTTAAATTTTTACAATAAAATCTTTCTTTAATTACTTGAAGACATTTGTTAATCCCTGGGTGGCAAAACTTTTCATGTGTAAATTTAATTAAATCTTTCATATCCAATTTTGTTAACCAGATTAAAAACTTATTCTTTATTTTGTTTTTGGATTGTTCCATTTATAATCTTATGATTTGTTTTATCTTTTTTATATTTTTTCATAATTTCTAAATCACTGGCTTGGTTTGCAAAAATTTTTCAAGAAATTTGCTCTCTATGATATTAATTTTAAAATCAACACCATTTTGTTCTGGCTCATCTACTGGATTTCTACTTATATAATCTGCCAATATGTTCTCCTTTCCTGGTATGTGTTCATAATTTATGTTTAGAGGACATAAATAATTTATCCATCTTATCAATCTAGTAGGAGGGTTCTTACATGTATGGAGAAAAGTAATGGCACTATTGTCAGTTTTTACAACAATTTTATATCCTGCAATAATATTATAAAACTTTTGAATAGCATGAATGATTCCTAATAATTCTTTTTTCTGTCGAGTAATAATTTTAGCTCACCTCCCTTAAAAGTCTTGCTACAATATGAAATGATCTTCTTTTTGTTTGTCGAATCTAACTGGTAAAGTACTCCTCCACTTGCGAAATTTGAGCTATCTGTTTCTATATAAAAAAAATTATTTAAATCTGGATAATTTAATTCAATGTCTTCTGATAACTTGAGCTTCATTTCATCAAATGCTTTATGGTGTTCTGCCTTCCACGTGAATTTTCCTTTTAATATTGAAGTTAATTTATATAATGGTCTGCTGTTATCAGCATAACTTGCACAAAATTTATTATAAAAATTAACAAAACCTAAAAAACTTTGTAGCTCCTTCACATTTTGAGGTTGTTTAAATTTAATAGCTTCTACTTTATCTGGGTCTTTTTTAATTCCATTCGAAGTTAAGATATACCCAAGAAAAGGTATACTCTCTCTAAAAAATTTTGACTTTTTTAAGTTGATGGTTACCCCCATCTGATTAAAAATTTTAAAAACAAATCCTGTATGATAGATAATAGCTGTTCAATACTTTCAGCATGTATTAAACATCATCCACTTATATTTTCACATTTTTCATTAAATATGTCGGTATGACTGTTCGTAAAGCATTAATAAGTGCAGCCAAACTGATAGATAATCCAAATGGAATTCTTTTATAATGAAATGTTTGATTTAAAAATTGAAATCCTGTGAACGGACGGCTTTTAGGGTCTAATTTCACTTGCCAAAAGGAACTTCTTAAATCTATTGTAGCTAAATATTTTGAATTTGCACATTGGAACAAAAAGATTGTCTATACTGGGTGGTGAATCATAAATGGGAATTAACCTTTTATTTATAAAACGTCCGTCCAAACAAATTCTCACTGACTTGTCTTTTTTTTCTACCAATATAATTGGATTAATGTAGCATGAATTTCTGATATAATATTTCTATTATATCATTAGCTAACATGTTTTTCTAACTCCATCTTTGCCTTTTCAATCAATTTTGGGTTTAATTTGTATTGAAATTGTTGATATGGACTGGTGTCATTTACTTTTAAACTGTAAACATAACCTTTAATGCAACCAGGTTTATTTTCAAAAATTTCTATATTCTCACATAAAATATTCTTAAATTCTTTTAAATTTTCTCGATTTAAATTTCGTTGTACTTCCATACAAACATTTTCTATTTCTTCATATACATCAATTTGTTTTTGTTTAATTAAATTGTTAACCGATATTGTAATAGGTACACTATTACATTCTCTTGAAATTTTAAATTTTCCACTTTTTCTGTTACATTTGATAAATCTAAGATAATTATACTTCTCATTGGCTTTCTTTAATGATAATAATCCTGTTTCAAAATTTATGATTGCATTGTACTTTTTAAGAAAATCTACACCTAAAATTATTTTACTTGTAATACCTGGAACTATCAATAAATTTGCTTGATACTCTTCGCCATTAAACTTGATAGGAATAAATAGTTGTTTATTAACACAAGTTGATTTTTTTTCCTATTACTGACACTATATTTGTTTTGATTATTGGCAGCATTTCATATTTTCTAAATAAAGTTTTATTTTTTTTCAAAGAAATTTTGTTCTATTACTGAAACTTCAGCTCCAGTATCAGCTAAGATATCTTCATTTATTTTACCAATGGAGCCATTTACTTTTGGATTTATCTTATTATCTTTTACAAATTCTATATTGTCTTCAATCAGGATATTTTTTTCAAAAATATTATTTAATTCATAATTCTCTTCAAATTTTACTGATGTTTTATTTTCTAGTCATTTAGATTGAGAATGTTTTCCTATAGATAGTTGTTCTGCTCTTATCTCCTCTATATCTTTCCTATGAATTTCAGCATGAGTGATTTCTTGATTTGGTTCTTTTGTATCCTTTAATTGCTTATCTACTCTAAATTTATTTATTTGTTTACTGTCCCATGTTCTGGAATTATAACGTTGATTACTATTATATTAAGTTTTGTAATTTAAATTATCATTATTTTCACTTTGTTGGTAATTTTGATTTGATTTATTTACTTCACTTTCAAAAGGTATATCTCTATTAGGTTTAAAATTACTATTCTCCCATACTCTTCCATTTCCTCAGTAATTTTGATTTGATCGTCTAATATTTTCATTATAACCATTATTATTTTTATATTGATGTGATCTGTTATATCCATTATCATTATATTGAATGTGACTTCCTTCATTTCCATTATTTTGCCTAAAATTTTCACGATACCTGTCACTATATAAATTTCTTTCAAACTTTAAATCTTGAAGGACCTGTACCTTTCCCACAATTTCTAGTACTCCAAACAAATCAGATATATTTTCTGCTCTTCTGCTAATGGCCAAAATATAAACACTACTTCCAAAATGACGGCTAAAAATTTGTGACAACGATGTTTCATCTAATAAACCTGCGGTTATTATTCTAGTAGTACAGTCAGACAAATATTCAAAAGGTGTTTTGTCTGTTTGTCCCCAATAGTTAGCATTCAGGAGACCCACTAAATATTCCCTGTATGTGCCTTCACAAAAAATTTTCTTAAATTTTCATTCAAAATCTTCGAAGTTACTAAATTTAGATTTATTTATTCGAAACCAGCTAAATGTAGTTCCTATTAAGGACTCATATAATATATTTTCAATTTTTTTCCCAGTTGTTTATTCTATTTAAACCAACTTTTATACGCTCTAAGTATTCAAAAGGGTCATGCGTTTTAAAATTGTCAAATTTTATATTTAAATGATTTGAATCTATTGGTTTTTCAGATATATGAATGATTCTATTCTCAGACATATTTCAAAATTCCTTTCTCAAAGTTCCTACTTCCAGTAATAAACTTTGTTGGTTATCAATTACTTTATTCTGCAAAGCATTCACTTTCTCTTTTTGGGTGTTAAATTTTTCATTGGAATTTTCCTTCCGTTTTCTTAATATGTTGTTCTATTTTGTTATTAATACTACTCCGACTCTTCACACAATCATCTTCAATATTTGATAACTTTAAATTTATTTCACTAATCTTATTATCAATCAATTTATTTAATTCTTTTTTTAAATCAATAGTAGTCTGTTCTAACTTTATATCAAATTCTTTTATAGATTTATTTAATTCATTTAATTTAGTAGACTGTTTATTAAATTGTTCCTTAAATTCAGCAGATTGTTCCTTATATTCAGCAGATTGTTTATCAATTTTAGCAGATTGTTTATTAAATTATTCCTTAAATTCAGTAGATTGTTTATTAATTTTAGCAGATTGTTCATTAAATTGTTCCTTAAATTCAGTTAACATTTCAAGAATTAAAAAGTTAGTGTTTAAATCTACTGGGTTTTTTGTTAATACCTTATTAGCATTAGCATTTGTTGGTTTTTCAGTCAAATCATTGTTTAATTGCTCAGAATCATATCTATTTTCTAAATTTTCTTTATCAACATCTAGAACATCACTTTGTTTATACCTTCTAATAACACTCTCATCAGTTACATTTAAATTGACTACAGTACTTTCCATTTTTAACACTGATTTACTTAAACTTGAATAATATCCTAAATTGTATAACTCCTTACAATATTTATATCAAATACAAAAATCATTAAATTTGTTGACACATTAAAAATTAATAATAAAAACCTTGAGTCAAAATCCTAAGAAAAGTCCTTTTTACGGGCGCCATAATGTAATGTTCTTTTAATTTAATAAAAGTTCAAATTTTAATTAATATAAAGTTATCTTTTTTTTTTTTTGGTTTAAATAAATTTTGAGGGAATATCAAGGGTTGAGCTTTTCAAAGATAATGATTCTGACTCAAGAATATATTTTATAAACAAAACAATTAACACATTTTACACCAGATTATATATAACATTTGACATATTAGTAATTAAGATACCTTCCATCTTCGAAACGATTGTAGATCTTCATAATTCAAATTGTTCCTCAACTTATCCTTCTTGTATCAAATTTCCTTCTTACATTCCTTCACCAGTCTATTGAAACACTCATCACATCAAGAATGTTAAAATAGTTTATTAATTCTTCCCACATGTGACTAACGACTCACTAAAATAACAGAAAGATGTCGACACCTCCAGGCCCCAGACGAGAAGAGAGCGTCTCAATCCAGGAACTGCGCGTCCCAAGCGCAAAAAAAAAAAACAAAAAAACTCCGTTAACAAGTCTATACCTTCACAGCCTTCGTCTTTATTACGTCTTGACTTATCACTTAAAATAAAATATAGAATTTAATTTATTCATTACAAAAACATTTAGAAATCCTAATCATTATTTAACATACCTTAATTCAAATTGACAAACAAAACTACATAACAATTAGATCGGCGGCGAACTCTCGCTGGCGCCAAATTCAAACCAAAATCCTTTTACATACAATTTATCTCGACTCCGAAATATCACTACAATATATTATGTATTCATTGATTAGTATTATATAAACTAAGACTATCCTTATTGGTTCAAAACCGATCCTCGACACCCTTCCTTACTATCCATTGCTTTACCTCAATAACCTTCCTATTCAGTTCCAAAACTCTATTGCCCAAATTTCCAATAAATCCATCATAATCCTTAAACAACTATATAGATTTCGAGATTCCTTTTCCCAGAATACCCGTCAACTTCTACTGTCCTCTCTTATTTTCCCTTGCTTTGATTAGGATTGCTTGATTTATGGATATCAGGATGAAGCTGGGGAGACTGATAACCTGTTCATTAGTTTTCATCATTAGATTAATCTTCTGGATCTACAATACTTTATGGGTACTTTCCTATTCCAATCCCTAAAAACTAAAAAAACCTTCCTATATTCTTGATCTATTAACTCTGCGCTCTTCTATCCACCTCCTAAACTCTAGATCCCAACCTTTTGACCTGTATATCCCCTCACATAAAACTGCCTTTCCCTACCCACTTCTGTTCGTAAAGAAGCTTCCCTAACTTATATGTAATATGTAAATAATTAAATAAATACTTATAATTACTTTTTTTTTCTTTCTTTCTTTTTTGTATATATATATTGTTATGTTTATTTCTATGTTGTAGGTTAGTTTACTTTAATTTCTATTATTTTGAAGTTAATTTAATTTGTAAATAAAATTTTTAGGGAATATCAAGGGTTCAGCTTTTCAAAGATAATGATTTTGACTCAAGAATATATATTTTCAAATAAAAGAAATAAAAACATTTTTACAATTAGATTACATTTTTTACTTAACATATTTATAATTAAAATACCTTCTTTCTTCTCAATGTGACTGTAGGTTCTCACAACCCAAATGTTCCCCAATTTGTCCTTCTTGCATGAAACTTCCTTCTTTTTCTTCCTTCGCCAGTTTATTGAAAACTCCTCTCATCCAGACTGCTAGTATAATTTGTTGTTTCTTCACACATGTGACTTGTTAAATATCAGATAGATGTGATGTTTCAAAATCCGAGAGATGGGAGCAAGATGTGTTGTTGCCTCAAAGTTCCAAATCAGAGAGAGCACGGTGTAATGTCTCGGCATCCATCAGCATATCTGGCTAAAAGACGGCGGTGTTGATTCATCGGGATCCATGAGCATATCTGAGCTAAAAAGACGCCATCCCAAGCGTCCTTTCAAAAAACCGTTAACGGCCAAATCTGCTTCATCATGGCCTTCATATTTATTACGTCTTAACTTACAATAACTATATAAAATTCAAATTATACACTAAAAAAACATTTTAAAAATCCTAATCATTTTTAACATATCCCAATTTAAATTGATAAGCAAAAACCACGTAACAATTAGATCGGCGGCGAACTCTCGCTGGCGCCAAATTCAAACTTGAATTCTTTTAAATTACAATTTATCTCGACTCCGAAATATCATTACAATATATTGTAATGTTATTTAATTTATTAAATAAAAGTAAAATTTTAATTAATATTAAGTTAATTAGTTTACTATTGAGTTTTTAATTAATCGAGTCCATGTTCGGGGCGCGTCATAATGCAATGTTATTTAATTTAATTAGTAAAAGTAAAAGTTTAATTAATATGAAGTTAATTAATTATCCAATTAGTTGTTAATTAATTGTCCCTATTTGGGTGCCATAATGTAATGTTATTTAATTTCATTAGTAAAAGTAAAATTTTAATTGATATGAAGTTAATTATTTCTCTAATTAGTTTTTAATTTATTAAGTGAAAGTAAATTTTTAATTTTAAAGTTAATTTTCTTGATACAATTTAATTTTGAGGGAGTATCAAGGGTTGAGCTTTTCAAAGATCGTAATTCTGACTCAAGAATATATTTTATAAACAGATACAAAAACAAAACATTTTATATTCATATTACATATAGCATTTAACATATTATTAAATAATATACCTGTCTATTTTCAAAATAATTATAAATCTTCATAAGTTCAAATTGTTCATCAACTTCTTTTTCATATCTTAAATTTCTTCTATCATTTCTTCATTATTCTCTTTGAACACTCATCAATATTTTGTTTATATAACACTGTAATGTTAAAGCAATTACAAATTTAAAATTTCACACATGTGACTAACGAGAACTAACTAAATGACAGAGAGATGTTGACACCCGTTCGAGACTCCGGACAAGAAGAAGGTCCCAACACAGGAACTGCGTGCTCAACACGTTTTGGACAAGTCTAGACATTTTCGGCCTTCGTCTTTTCTATGTCTTAATTACTTATCAATTTAAATATAATAAAACTTAAATTATTCATTACAAAATCATTTATAGATTATATTTAATATTTTAACATACTTTTATTTAAATTTGTTTTAAAAAATACGAAATAATTAGATTGACGGCGAAATCTCGCCGGCACCAAATTCAAAATTAAATCATTTTACATACAATTTACCTTGACTCCGAAATATCACTACATTATATATATATATATATATATATATATATATATATATATATATATATATATATATATATTCTAAGTTAAATAAGCTTACTCCAACTTAGACTTTTAAAAAAGGTTTATTTCAAATTACAATAAATATGACACTTGTGCCTAACTATGACTGACTAATAGCTATAAGACGTGTCGAACTGACCACTACAATCCTAGCTTACTTCTATCTTACTTCTAATTTCCGTCCTAAAAGACGAGGTCATATATAGGGGTTGTTATCGGAGTGAATAAGGAAGCGAAGGGTGAAGGAATTGTGTAAGAAATGATTATATTAATGATTGGTCTTAGCTATCGGTGTGAAAGTTTGTGGAGGTTTGTTAAAAAAATGATGTTGAGATTGCGGGTCCCATGGTTTGTTGTATATTGGTTTTTGATACTGCTTATAATTTGGGTTTTGATTATAATATGATTGATACGGTTTTTTTGTTCGTACCTTGGTTTTTCATAGTGAGGTTTCTGATGTTCCCAGTTTTTTTTCTTTTGAAAATTGGGATCAAAATGTTTCCCTTTATAATTTGGATTTTGAAAAATTTTTTGTTGTGGATTATACTGATGTTTACCGTACAACCTTTGAACAATGTGTGCGGCACTGTTTTTAAGGATATCTTCAATATCTTCTAATGTATTCCATGTTATATGATAAATGAAATCTGTTAAAGAAGGGTGGAGATTATGCACCGCGTGATGGGATATTTGTCTATCATATCTTTTCATTTCTGCTTGTCTATCTAAGATCGTATCGTCGGTGTAAAACTCGAGTATATAAGTCACAACGTCGTTCTATTAATCTTTCTAAATAATTATGAGGATTTTCGTTACTATGTGGCCTGACATTTAATAATTCCGCAATTAATTGTTCTCGAGTTCGAGAATCTTGATATTTATTTTTTAGAAAAATTAAAATTTCTTCTACGCTATTAAATTCTTTATCATGTACAGCTGCGGCTACTTTCCCTTTTAATTTACATAATAAATTTAAAATAATCTTTGTATGATTAATATGTCTATGTGGATTATTTTCTTTACAGTATAATTCTGTTAAAAACTTAGTATTACGAATAAAATTCACTAGACCTATTGGATTTCCATCATAATCTGGAATCATTTTAAATTCACTTTCTTTAATTTCTAACGCCATTGTGTTTTCGTTTGTCTGGTCGGTTAGTCTTAAAGCGTTAAGTCTGTCTAGTAATGACATACAAATGTTACAATTTATATAAAAAAATAATTACCCTAAGATGTCTTCAGTTGATGTTGGCTTCTTAACAAAAGAGATGTTGGGTTGAGATTGTAGAAATTGAAATTTCTGCTTACTGGAAAGAAGATCCTCGTAGTCGTGGAGAATGCTTGATCTTGTTCAAGACTCAGTGGCAAATCTTCCTCTTGACGTGGAGACGTGGTTATGCTGCTACGGTACTGGTATTACACTCAGCCTAAGCTCCGCAAAGTTACTAATTCTTCAAAAATAAGCTCTCAAGTCCCTAAGTTCGGGCGCCAGTTAAATAAGCTTACTCCAACTTAGACTTTTAAAAAAGGTTTATTTCAAATTACAATAAATATGACACTTGTGCCTAACTATGACTGACTAATAGCTATAAGACGTGTCGAACTGACCACTACAATCCTAGCTTACTTCTATCTTACTTCTAATTTCCGTCCTAAAAGACGAGGTCATATATAGGGGGTTGTTATCGGAGTGAATAAGGAAGCGAAGGGTGAAGGAATTGTGTAAGAAATGATTATATTAATGATTGGTCTTAGCTATCGGTGTGAAAGTAAACAGTGAGATAAGGAATTGTGTTTAAGGAGTGATGACCTTTAGTAAAGATTATATTAATGATTATATTAATGATTGGTCTTAGCTATCGGTGTGAAAGTAAATAGTGAGATTAGGAATTTGTGTAAGGAGTGATGACCTTTAGGTTACAGTTTATAACTCTTCCCTTCTTTAAGATTTGTTATCTCCTGGTAACAATTTTTGCTAAAATGTTGATTCATACACTTTAGATAGAATAATTTTACAAGAGTCCTCAGTGAATGGAGCACTGGGTGTCAATACTGTTTGTGTTTTCTTATATCTATAATAGTATACATATACGGTTATAATAATGATTAACAGTATAATAGCGATAATAATTAAATAATTATAATACACTGCGATATTTTCGCTAAATCTAAGAATGTTGAGTGTTGGTATAGTTACATTTGTGGTATTTAAGGTTAATGTTTTCTGATATTGATACATCATAAAATGGTTTGTAATATGTAGTGATAATTGTGATAATAAATTTGTGTTAATGTGGGGTAACAATCATTTATGCCTATATTTATCAGACTTACTTTAGGTAAAAATTGGCTAATATTATTACAATTGGTTATCTTACTTATATTATAAGTTAAATATTGTTTTTGTAACATCCAGATATCTTATATTTTTATCTAATCTATGCTTAAGTTTACAAGTTTTTACATTGCCATTTTGAATTATTGAATAGATACAACTGTTATTAACTTTAATAAGATTTTTACAATAATATTCCTCCTCGTATATACAGTCTGTTGTAAAAATGTTGTTTTGGTTTTGAATGTATAAATCGTTGTCAAGCTCGATTTCGTAAAATGTGCCATTAATATATTTAGGTACTGTATGAACTACGTATCCTTGGTATTTGTTCTCGTGAGTTGGTAGTCTTATAAAAGTATAAATTACCTTCTTGTGTGTTGAACAAAATATTTTACTATTTGCCCATAAAATTTCTGTATTGTTAGATACTAAATGGACTTTGTTAGGAAGATTTTTCAAAACGTTAGTCATAATACTGGAATGAATTATACCTAATTTGCAAAATTCTAGTGATAGAGTTATTTCTTTTACTTGGTTTAGTAATTGAGAAATATGTATGTATAAATTATAAGCGTCTTCATTTGTTTTTAATGTCATCGTATTATTGGTGATAAGCTCGAAATTTTTATTTAGTGTTTTAATTTTATTTTTATAATCAGATATTAATTGTTTGTCGATATTAACTGAGGTTTCTATATTATGTTCAATTCTATAATTATTTTCTTCTATCGTTCCTATTATTTTATCGTAGTGTGCTTTATCATTGGCATCCATATTGCCAGTTAGCCAACTAATTATATTTCCTAAACCGTTAATTAATCCTCTTTTTGTCCTATGCTTATATTGTAATAGTTCTAATTGATGATTAATATTACTGGTTAAATCTTTTAGTATAAAATAAAGATTATGTCCTTTAAAAAGATCATTTTTTTTCTGTAAATCAACAATTATTGAATTTAAGAAATTTATTTGGGTATCTGCCAATTCTTTTTCTTCTAATAATGTAGTCATTGATTCATCCCCTGAAATAACTTTTTCAGCAGACTTTAAACTTTTTAATTCAGTCGTCAGTTGTTTTGATTTCTCTTCATGAACCGCTTTCTCGCCTAAAGCAACATTTAGTTGAGCTTCTAAAATTTTTAACTGATTGGTATGGTCACTTTTTATGGCCTCTATTTCTTCTAAGATCTTTTGGTTCAATTCATTAACTTTTGTGACTTCATTATTTAATTTTTCAACAGTTACTTTCAGACTACTTTCTGAAGCTTTTAAATTGGTTGTTTCTTTCACTAAATTTGAATTTAACTCTTCCATTTCTTTAATTTTACTAATTATAATTTTTTTTCCTTTTCTTCATGTGACTTATTAATGGTTTCTATTGTTTTCTTGAGCACTGAACATTGTTCTTGGAGCTCATTTGTATTTTTAGAACTCGATGAGCACCTTTCTTTATATTCATTACTAACTTTATCAAATGAATCTTTTATTTTTGATAGTTCATCTTGAAGATGTTTTTCTTTCATCAAAGCTTGTTTTTCTAGTTCAGCTTTCTCAGAAACAATCAACTCTAATTCTTTTTTCTTACACTCTAATTCTTCTCGGAAATGTAACTGACCATTCAATAATTCCTTTAAATTTTCTATTTCTGATTCCAGTTTTTTAACCTCATTCAAAGATAACTCTTTTTCTTTAGTTAAACATTTAACATTTGAATTTAATTCAAGAACTTCAGATTCCAATAGTCGTATTTTTTCATTCTGCTCACTTTCACGCTGCTTACTTTCCAGATGTTCTTTTTGTAGGGCTTGTAGTTCTGCACTAAGTTCCATGATTTCTTTAATCTTTTTCTCAGCTTCTTCGGTTTTTTCTTTTATAGTTTTATCTTGATTTAACAAGTAGGCCTCCTTTTCCTCAAATAACTTCGCCTTATCTTGTAACAATTTTTTAATTTTGTCCATCTCAGTATTCAGCGATAATGTTGCCTCAGAACTCTTATTTTGTAAAGTTTCATTTTCTCTAGTCAATTCTTTATTTATCTCTTCAAAAACTGGTTATATAACGCTCTAATTCTGAAATTTTGGAAACTAATGTATTATTCTTTACTTCCAGGTTTTCTTTTTCCTGTAATAAGTTCATAGCATCGTTTTCAACACTAAGAACCCTTTTCTGTAAATCTTCAATTTGAAATATTTTGTTTGCTAATTCATTTTCAGCCAACGTAATTTTATCTTTCTTTTCATCCAAACTTTTCTTCAAGCTGTTATTTTGAGTTGAATAGCTATCAAGATCAACTTCCAACTGATCAATTGTTTTCTTTAAATTATAACACTCATTTCGGACTGTTTCTTCATTTTTTAAGAAGTTCTTCAAGTTCTTTGCATTTTAAATTATAAGCTTCTTCCATACACTTAAAATTTTTCACAGAATTTTCTACACGTCCTTTTATTTCAAAAATAGCTTTCTCTCCTTCCCTTTTGACTGAATCTAACATCATTTCCAATTCTTGTACTCTATTTTCATGCAGCCTAATCTCCTCAGCAGAAGACAATTTTAGCCTACTAAGCTCATTCTGTTTTTCGACAAGATCAGAATTTAAACTCATTAATTGTTGTGAAGAATCAGTTGAACTGTTCATTAAAGGTGAAATGTCATTTTCAAGTTTTTCTTTCAAATTCTGAAGTTCAGTACATTGTTCGACAGCATTGTTAAATTTCCTCCTCAAATCTCCGTTTTCACTTATTATATTAATTAATTTTTCTTTTAAACTTTCGTCGATGTGGTCAAGTCTTATTAGCTTTTTTATTTCGTTTTTATCCTCAGATAAAGAACTTGACCGACAAAGAACTTAAAAAAACTTTATTGGTAAAACATACAGTTATACTTTACTACACTATACTATGAATCTAATTACTAGCCTAAAACGAGAATAATAATGTACTGATACTGATCTGCTCCAGGCAGGGGTTTATATACAAAACAATAGGAAGGGGAGAGTGCTGACTCAGGTATCTAGGATTATGCACCTTAACTCCTCCCTTCTGAAGATGCGAAACTCCGGAGAGCATTAATTTTTGGGTAAAGTCCAAGGACTATATATATGAGGCAGGGTAATGTCTGGGACCTGTTGTTTTGATGCAGGAATACTTGAGGTACATTTACAATGTTTGAGGATAATAAGATATACATGATACATCAATAGATACAAAACTAAAATCCCAAGAATATACAAATAATAATCATTATCCACAAAGGATATATAATCTAATTCTTCTAAATTAACAAAATGGAAGGGGTGGTAATTCTAGTACATCAAAGGACATATTTAAAGCTAAGTGGTTAACAATAGTATTTTCTAACTTAATTATTTTAGAATCAATATTTATAGTATTGGGGAATTTAAAATATGTTGTTTCAAAAGATTAAATGCTTCTTGATAAGAAGATGGACATATTAATTTCTCATCTATGCGAAGAGATTGAGTGAGGGGCTTGGCTAAATGGGCATAATTTTGAATAAATTTTCTGTAATATATCCCGTCATTCCTAAGAACTGTTTTATACTTTTATGAGTTTTAGGTAGCGGAAATTTTTCGATTGCCTCGACTTTTTCAGGATTGGTTTTTAAACCTTCTTGGGATACTATATACCCTAAAAATGGTAATTCGGTTCTTAAAAATTCTGTTTTATCAAGTTGGATTGTGAGAGAATGCTGACTAAGTTTCTTGAAAAACGGACTCTAAGTGTTGTAAATGATCATTAATATTATTTGAAAATATAATTATATCGTCCATGTACACTAAACAATTAGGAGTGTTACTTAACATCATATTCATTGCCCTCTGAAAAGTTGGTGGTGCGTTACAAAGTCCGAATGGCATTCGAAGAAATTCGTAGTGACCGGATTCAGTAGAAAAGGCGGTTTTTTTCAATGGATCCTTCATCCATCTCGATTTGGTGGAAACCGGATGCTAAATCTAGAGTTGAAAAAATTTTGGCTTTATTTAACTGATTAAGGAGGTCTTCAATATTTGGTAACGGAAACTTATCGGGTACGGTCTCTTGATTTAATTTTCGGTAGTCAATCACCATTCTAATTTTCCTTTTTTTTTTTCCGCTAGCATCTACTTTTTTTGGTACTACCCAGATGGGTGAGTTATATGGTGATTTACTTTCTCTGATTATGTTGGATTTTAAAAGTTTTTCGATTTCATTGGAGATATCTTCCCTAAATTGGTGAGGATATCTATAATTTCTGCTATAAATAGGTTTATCGGTTCTTAATTTAATAGAATGTTTTAATAATTTAGTGGATTTTAGTGGGTCATTTTCATTTTTTATCATTTCTGGATATTTATTTAAAATTTTAATTAATTTATTTAAATTGTTTTCTTCAATATGTTCACATCTAATTAAATTCTTAATATTATTATCATTATCATAATTATTATTATTAAAATGTTGTCTCGATTTATTTGTATTACCATTATTTAGATTAACATTAATATTACTATTATTATAATTATTATTAGTATGATTAACTATGTCTACATTATTATGTTCAATAGAACCATTATTTATTTTAAATTTGTCTCCTAATAAAGTAATATGATCATTTTTTCCATGGATTTTAAAATCTAGTTCTTTTATTGTTTCATATCCTAAGAGAATATCATAATCATTACTAAAAGGAAAAATATAAAACTTAACTAATAATTTATTATTAAGTCCTAGATTTGGAGCAAGGTCAATACAAGCAGTTGTAGAGCCCTTTTCGCGTCCTGTAGGTGTCCTAATAAAAAAAATCTTCCGATTTTAATTCAGTTCCCTCGGGTAAGGAACGTGGATTAATGTAATTTTTCAATGCTCCGGTATCAATAAGCCAAGTCTGTCCCTTAAAATCTTTAAATTGAGGTAATTGGTCCGTAAAATTTAAGGGATATTCGGGGGTTCTGTCTGCTGACCTAAGTCTAAAAAATTATCGAACCGTTGAGTAAGAGCGTCCAATCTCTGCTTCATGTCATTCATCTCCTCCTGATCATGCGTAACATGATTCACTGGTGGGTTGTTTGACCTGACGGTTCTCATAGACACGGTATTCGCTGAGTCGGGTTTAAACGGTCCCGTAGGAAAGGGAGTCTTCTGTCTTTGCTGTTCCCAGTTAAAACCTTGGAAATTATTACCCGCTTGATGGTCAAAACGTCTATTTTGGCTTGGTTCTTTTTCATTAATTTGTTGAAAGTTAAAATTTTGATTAAAATTAGGGTGACCATTATAATAAGTTGCGTTAGTATTATAATTAGGATTAAAATTAGAATTAGAGTTATGATTAAAGTAAGGATTTTGATTATTATAATGATTAGGGTTATAATTGGTATTTTGATGATGGTTTGGATTATAATTATAATTAGGATTAGGATTATGATTGTAATTAAAATTAGGATTATGATTATGATTATAATTATGCTTAAAATTAGGATTATAGTTATTTTTGTAATGCTTATTATGTTTAAAATTATTTCTTGGCATAAAATGGTTCTTATGTCCATATAGCCTATCTAAGATAAATGAACAGTCATTTTGGATGGCATTTCTAATGTCATCAATGTCAGTAAGTCTCATGTGATTTAAGAAATCACATAGTTGGGGATGTAGGTTAGCAATAATGTGATAGTTAATTTCTCTATCTTGTAATTTCATAATAGCATCCTTATTTATAATTTCTTCGTCTAGGGAAATTCTGGAAAATATCAAAGCTCTAATATGGGCTATTCTATCTATGAAAGATATTGGGTGTTCTTTGTGTCCTGGTCTTATATTTAACAATTCTAATTTTAATTGTTCCACTGTTCTGGAATCTTTAAAGTTTTTTTGTAAATGATCTAATAATTCGGAAACATTTATAAAATTATTTGTTAATAAACAATGTCTAGCATTACCAACTAATCTAGAGGTAACCTTTGAAAGTAGTCTGGCATGGTTTTGAATCTTTAAAGTATTATTATCACTACATACAGTATTAAAAAAAACGGATTTTACTGTTTTTACAAAAAATATTAGATCTTCAGGATTGCCATCATATGTTGGGATATGATCGTAATCCTCTTTTACCATAGAATATGAAATGCTCATTTTGTTAGTTATATTTATATCACTATTATTATTAATTAATAAATTGCTTAATTGATCTGTAATTTTACTTATATCTAACTTAACCTTATTTTTCTTATCCTTAGGCATACATATGTAACTATTATATACCTCAAGCTTCTCTATTCTAAGTTCAGCGGTGTTCTATCAGATTTTCTTTGTTTTGACCCTATTGAAGTGTTGAAACACAAGCTCCAGGTGGTTTACTCCAAGACCTGTTGTCCAATGACTATTTCTTCAGTCCTTCTTGAGCTTCCGTTCAAGGCTGTCTTCTCTGAAGTTCCAAAATCTGTTGGAGTATTTCTTCGATTTTTCTTGATCTTCAGGAAAATTTCTTCACCTTTACTGACCTGAGGCTGACAGGGTCCCTGTTCGGGCGCCAGATAAAGAACTGGGGGGGGGGGGGGGGGGGGGGGGGGGTGACCGACAAAGAACTTAAAAAAAACTTTATTGGTAAAACATACAGTTATACTTTACTACACTATACTATGAATCTAATTACTAGCCTAAAACGAGAATAATAATGTACTGATACTGATCTGCTCCAGGCAGGGGTTTATATACAAAACAATAGGAAGGGGAGAGTGCTGACTCAGGTATCTAGGATTATGCACCTTAACTCTCGATATAAAATATTTCGTTTTCTAATTTATATCGTTTTTTCCTTGACCTTTAATTCTTTTTTGTTTAAATCGATACTTATTTGTAAATCTTTCATTGTCTCATAGCCCAGTAGTATGTCGAATCGATCACTAAAGGGAAAAAAAAATAAGAAATTTTGCTTCTTGATTTATTCCTATCAGTGGAAGCAGATTTATTAGTGCACTTTTTGTACCTTCTGCGCGACCTGTAGGTGTTTTTATCGCAAAGCGTTCATTTATTATTTTGGCGTCTTTTGGTAATGCTTTCGGATTAATATAATTTTTTGTTGCTCCGGTATCGATCAGCCATTTGTTTCCTTTGTCATCTTTCAATTCCGGTAGATCATTGTTCGTATTATTTAATTCGTGAACTTCTATTGGTCCGGCGGGTCGTTGTTGCATGGACCTGAGCCTAAAAAAAAATTATCCTGTCGAGCTTCTATAGCGTTCAGTCTTTCCGTTAGGATTCGAATCTGCTCGTCTTTTTCATTTTCTGTATAATGAACTCTATTGGACACAGTTCTCATGGATACTGTATTGGAATCTTTTTCAGTTGGCGGTAATGAAACTTGTTCTCGATTTGGATTTTGTTGGTTTTCTCCAGTTTCCCGATGGAGGTTTGTTAAAAAATGATGTTGAGATTGCGGGTCCCATGGTTTGTTGTATATTGGTTTTTGATACTGCTTATAATTTGGGTTTTGATTATAATATGATTGATACGGTTTTTGTTCGTACCTTGGTTTTTCATAGTGAGGTTTCTGATGTTCCCAGTTTTTTTTTCTTTTGAAAATTGGGATCAAAATGTTTCCCTTTATAATTTGGATTTTGAAAATTTTTTTGTTGTGGATTATACTGATGTTTACCGTACAACCTTTGAACAATGTGTGCGGCACTGTTTTTAAGGATATCTTCAATATCTTCTAATGTATTCCATGTTATATGATAAATGAAATCTGTTAAAGAAGGGTGGAGATTATGCACCGCGTGATGGGATATTTGTCTATCATATCTTTTCATTTCTGCTTGTCTATCTAAGATCGTATCGTCGGTGTAAACTCGAGTATATAAGTCACAACGTCGTTCTATTAATCTTTCTAAATAATTATGAGGATTTTCGTTACTATGTGGCCTGACATTTAATAATTCCGCAATTAATTGTTCTCGAGTTCGAGAATCTTGATATTTATTTTTTAGAAAAATTAAAATTTCTTCTACGCTATTAAATTCTTTATCATGTACAGCTGCGGCTACTTTCCCTTTTAATTTACATAATAAATTTAAAATAATCTTTGTATGATTAATATGTCTATGTGGATTATTTTCTTTACAGTATAATTCTGTTAAAAACTTAGTATTACGAATAAAATTCACTAGACCTATTGGATTTCCATCATAATCTGGAATCATTTTAAATTCACTTTCTTTAATTTCTAACGCCATTGTGTTTTCGTTTGTCTGGTCGGTTAGTCTTAAAGCGTTAAGTCTGTCTAGTAATGACATACAAATGTTACAATTTATATAAAAATAATTACCCTAAGATGTCTTCAGTTGATGTTGGCTTCTTAACAAAAGAGATGTTGGGTTGAGATTGTAGAAATTGAAATTTCTGCTTACTGGAAAGAAGATCCTCGTAGTCGTGGAGAATGCTTGATCTTGTTCAAGACTCAGTGGCAAATCTTCCTCTTGACGTGGAGACGTGGTTATGCTGCTACGGTACTGGTATTACACTCAGCCTAAGCTCCGCAAAGTTACTAATTCTTCAAAAATAAGCTCTCAAGTCCCTAAGTTCGGGCGCCAGTTAAATAAGCTTACTCCAACTTAGACTTTTAAAAAAGGTTTATTTCAAATTACAATAAATATGACACTTGTGCCTAACTATGACTGACTAATAGCTATAAGACGTGTCGAACTGACCACTACAATCCTAGCTTACTTCTATCTTACTTCTAATTTCCGTCCTAAAAGACGAGGTCATATATAGGGGTTGTTATCGGAGTGAATAAGGAAGCGAAGGGTGAAGGAATTGTGTAAGAAATGATTATATTAATGATTGGTCTTAGCTATCGGTGTGAAAGTAAACAGTGAGATAAGGAATTGTGTTTAAGGAGTGATGACCTTTAGTAAAGATTATATTAATGATTATATTAATGATTGGTCTTAGCTATCGGTGTGAAAGTAAATAGTGAGATTAGGAATTTGTGTAAGGAGTGATGACCTTTAGGTTACAGTTTATAACTATATATATATATTTTCTGTTATTATTATTATTTCATATTTTTTTTTAATTTTTAATTTTTTTTTTCCTGTCATTCGTAATTACTGAAGCATTTAATTTGTAAATAATACAGCCAGACCTGTAACTGTGCATTATTATTATTCTCAGGGGACTGTAAATCCTAGAATAAAGTTTATTTTTTAATTTTCATTATCGATTGTTAATTATAACCATGAAGAATAGATTTATGATAATAATCCATTAAAAGCTTACATTAAATTTAGTGTTAAGTTACTTGTTGATACTTAACAATTATGTACTTTTATATTTTAATGAAGTAATAACTCTTTTTGTTTTCCATTTTTTTTAGTTGTTTGTCTACCTTCTTGCACCCCTGTGCCATCAGGTAAAGGAAGGTGATTTACAAACATTTCGTCTCGAAAATGGAATCAAGGTTTGGGAACCAATGTGGGAGTATCGACATCCAGATGCTGGATGCTTTACTGCCCTTGCAAAGCCAAAACCTCTCTCTTGGCCTTCATCAAGCAAGGTATCAGGGACTACAACTGCTGGAGTTTTTCTTGGACGTTAGTATATTATTTTTTATTTAAATAAAGATTTTTATCTATACTATTATATAAAAGGACCAGCCATTTTCTGGTTGTGATCACTAACCATGAAAACTACTAAACCAATACGTATTGAATTTTAACCATGTCATCTTTATAGTTCCAGGATGGTTCAGCAATAATAAAATCTACTGATTTTCAATTAGTTTTATAAAAAAAAAAGTTATAATGTGTGGATGACAATGAAGTTTGAAAATTGATAGGAGGCCAATGTCATTCTGCATTAGAGGTTACAAAGTTACGGTTTTATATACAGGGTGAGTACCTCTTAGTGTAAAAAAAAAATTGGGTGAAACTGAATAAAAAATGCCCTAGTAATTCTCACTATTCAATCTGTTGGGCAAACTATGATTTTCCAACACTATTCGACAGCAGTACAAAAATGAATAAACTAACGATACCCCCCCTCCCCCATGGATAGGTAGAAATACCTTTCCCTGTAAAAACAGACTCGTCTGTCCATAAAATTAACCTCAAAAAGTGGTATTCTTCAATATCATCTGCATTCAGAAGCCAATGGCAAAATTGAGGTCTACTTTCATTATGATTGGGTTTTTAAACCTTACATTGAAAATATAATAAAATAAATCCTAAATAATAATAAGAAATAAATAAATGTAATGTAATTATGTAAATAAAATCCTTTGATCTGGTGTTGTTTTTATTGACTGTTTTCCTTTATTTTCTAATATTTTTATTTCTATGGATAGTTTATTATATTTAAAATAAATATTTCCATTGAGGGATTATCATAATATCTTATTTACAAAAGTAACTGATTTGTATGCCAAATGAAAATACCATGTTTTTCCGGTTTTAAAATTAAATTTCTCCATGAAATCGATACGGATCATTAATTTGATCATATCATATGAAAGCTGGTTAAATTTGCAAGTTTTTGTAAGACTTGCAATTTTGTGAATAGTTTTTTCGAAAAATGTGGAGCGTTAAAGTATTATAAGACATAGTAACTTCTCTAAATATGGTGAAGATCAAGCTGTTTTTTAGGTCCCAAGTTTGTAAAATTTAAGGTTACATTTACTCTGTTCTTATAGTAAATTTAATGCTAAACCCGAAAATGTGGTCAAAATTTGAAAAATATTTAAACGTAGTGGATATATTATAGATTTTATGGTAAAAAATGTCCTAAAAAAAGTCTTTGAATTATCGTATATCTGCAATGGACTTGAATAGAAAGGTAAGGTCTGCAGCATTTTTTCTTCATTTTTGATCAAGTTTCACCCAATTTTTTTTTACATTAAGAGGTCCTCACCCTGTAGTGCTCGAAATAGATAATAAAATTTAGTTATATTAAAAAAAAAATTTAATATGAGGTGCGACATGTGGATCCCAGTGAAGTTTTAAAATAGACGGATATGCCATTAGCACCATTGTGCAAAAATTATTTATGCCAAATAAAAATTTATTACTGAATCAAAATGTGGATCCCTTGCTTTAAATATTGCTTTATTAGTATGCTTAAATAATGATCAATTGCATACTTCAATGAAAGATGTTTCTTGATTAGCAAATAAAACTTTAATATTATTATTTTTTATAATCCAAGTTCTTCATTTAAGAGAGTCGGTAAAACCACTGTAAGGAATGCTAGTGAAAACTATTTATTTCATAGTTGCCAGATTTATATCTTACAACGGGAGGACACACTCAGTCTCTCACAGATCTTGTTGGCTATTTTTTTGGAGGTTCCTAGTAAAAAAATATTAGACACATATTTTGCCGCTCCGATCAATGGACCCTGGAAGCCGAGAAAAAAAAAAAAATAGCATTAAAATAATTTATTTTCTATCTCGATTTTAAAAAATGATATCAGCATGATTCTTGCACCAAGATCTTAACTTTTGACTGCAAATTTGAGGAAAAATACAGCCGCTTTATAGATTTTGGTTTATGTTAATTAAATTCTAAAAAAATGATTAGATTTTCAAGCAAACTACCTGTATAGATTTTTTCACACAAAAATTGACATCAGATTCTAATTCAGCACCCTGAAAAACGTTGAAAAACGTTTATTCAATAAAATCAAAAAGTTTAATTTTTTCACCCTTTTTTTTCTCTTTTATTTTTTTTTTTAAAGTTTATGTTTGGTTTTTTTTCTCTTTTGCAATTTTATTTACAATATTAACCTCTATTTTGTATATTTATTTTTAGCTCTCTTTTTATTTATAGTTTTTTCTTTTTCTAGTTTTTCTCTGTATTTTTTTTTTTTTCAAACATATTTGTATTCAATTTTACCTATGTTATTTTATTTTTAATAGCTCTCGGCCAGTTATGATCTTTGTTTTATTGATTATATATATATTGTTATGTTTACTTCTTTGTTGTTGTTGTTTACTAAAATTTCGGATATTTTGAAGTTAATTTTCTTTATAACAAATTTTTAATTATTTGTCCCCATTTGGGCTGTAGTTTGTTATGTTTCAGCTTTTTATTAGATAATGTAAAATTATTTTCATTTATATAAAGTTAACTTAATTTGTTATGTTAATTTTGAGGGAATATCAAGGGTTGAGCTTTTCAAAGATAATGATTTTGACTCAAGAATATATATTTTCAAATAAAAGAAATAAAAAAAAAACATTTTACAATTTGATTACATTTTTTACTTAACGTATTTGTAATTAAGATACCTTCTATCTTCTCAATGACTGTAGGTTCTCACAACCCAAATGTTCCCCAATTTGTCCTTCTTGCATGAAACTTCCTTCTTTTTTTCCTTCGCCAGTTTATTCAAACACTCCTCTCATCCAGACTGCTAGTATAATTTATTATTTCTCCACACATGTGACTTGTTAAATCTCAGAGAGATGTTGATGTTTCAAAATCCGAGAGATGAGAGCGAGAGGTGTTGTCGCCTCGAAGTTCCATAGCAGAGAGCCATGTTGATTCTCCGGAATCCGAAACAAGAGAGCCCGGTGTTGATGCCTCGGGATCCATACGCAGAGAGAGAGCTAAAAGACGCCAGCCCCAAGCGTCCTTTCAAAAAACCGTTAACGGCCAAATCTGCTCCATCATGGCCTTCATATTTATTACGTCTTAACTTAAAATAAAATATACAAAATTCAAATTATACAATCATAAAACATTTAAAAATCCTAATCATTTTTAGCATATCCCAATTTAAATTGATAAGCAAAAACTACGTAACAATTAGATTGGCGTTGAACTCTCGCTGGCGCCAAATTCAAACTTGAATTCTTTTAAAATACTTTCGTCGTGATATTTAACGACTCCGAAATATCACTACAATATATATATTGTTATGTTTATTTCTTTGTTGTTGATAGAGGTTAGTTTACTTTATTTTCTAATATTTTGAAGTTAATTTTCTTTATAACAAATTTTTAATTATTTGTCCCCATTTGGGCTGCAGTTTGTTATGTTTAAGCTTTTTATTAGATAATGTAAAATTATTTTCATTTATATAAAGTTAATTTAATTTGTTAAATAAAATTTTGAGGGAATATCAAGGGTTCAGCTTTTCAAAGATAATGATTTTGACTCAAGAATATATATTTTCAAATAAAAGAAATAAAAACATTTTACAATTAGATTACATTTTTTACTTAACGTATTTGTAATTAAAATACCTTCTATCTTCTCAATGACTGTAGGTTATCACAACCCAAATGTTTCCCAATTTATCCTTCTTGCATGAAACTTCCTTCTTTTTCTTCTTTCGCCAGTTTATTCAAACACTCCTCTCATCCAGACTGCTAGTATAATTTATTATTCTTCACACCTGTGACTTGTTAAATCTCAGAGAAATGTTGATGTTTCAAATTCCGAGAGATGAGAGCGAGAGGTGTTATCGCCTCGAAATTCCATAGCAGAGCGAGCACGGTGTTGATGCCTCGGGTTTCATACGCAGAGAGAACGATGTTAACGTCTCGGGATCCATAAGCAGAGAGAGCCAAAAGACGCCAGCCTCAAGCGTCCTTTAAAAAAAAACCGTTAACGGCCAAATCTGCTCCATCATGGCCTTCATATTTATTACGTCTTAACTTACAATAACTATATAAAATTCAAATTATACAATAAAAAAAAAAAACATTTAAAAATCCTAATCATTTTTAACATACCTTAATTTAAATTGATAAGCAAAAACTACGTAACAATTAGATCGGCGGCGAACTCTCGCTGGCGCCAAATTCAAACTTAAATTCTTTTAAAATACAATTTATCTCGATTCCGAAATATCACTACATTCGGGTCCACTTCAGAATAAAAAAAAAAAAATGTTGAAAAAATTTTTTTTTTTTTTTTTTTTTTAAAAAAACTTATTCGCTAATTCCAATTTTTTGATAATTCATAAAACTTAGTATACTATTTACAAAATGTTATTAATGTGTCAAGATGTCAAAACAAAATAATACTTAAATTAGATCAGCTTATTAATAATTAGTTATTCTACTACTTCTCTATTTAAAATATTTTTCATTTCCATTACAACCATGAATTCTTTAGATGACTTATAAACACCACAACTTTAAATTAAAAATAATAGTAAAATTGAAAAACAAAAAGGAAAAAACCTTAAACTAAAATTCTACACAATAAAATTTTCTAATAATAGTCAACACTTTGACATTAATTTAATAATATGACTGATTGTCTAATAATTTGAAAAACTTTTAAATATTAAAAAACTTGATTTAAATTATATGAAACATTCCTTAATCGTTTCTAATTACTTTATAATAGAATGGATATTTTCATAAATGATTGCCTAAAATGTTACCAAATTTCCAATCAACACTTTTAAAAATTATAATTTCTTCTTGACTCTCCCCCGCAGGTAATTGCGTACATCAATGGGAGTCTTGTTATTTTTACTATTTAAGTAGTATCTCTTCCTAATTTCTTCTACTAATAACTTAAATACTTTATTTTTCTTCTTTTCCAAAATATAACCTGGGTCTTCTCTGTTAATATTTACATTATATACTTCTTTTTTAAACAATTTTTTTCTTTTTGTTTTGCTATTATTATATTTATTTATTATAATGATATAATTATACATACTTCTGTTAAGCTTCTTGTTCATACATGTTTTCAACTTATTATAATCTTGAACAGCTACCTTTCTTAACCTTCTTACAATTTTAACTCTTTTACCTGCTCTAAATGTTATTTTTCTTGTTTCTAATCTTTTTATATATCTTGATTTTCTTTTTTTATGGTTCACATTTTTCTTCAATAATTGTTTAGTTTTCATCTTGTCCTTCTTCTTCATTTTCTCAACTGACACATCTGTTATGTTTTCTTCAACTTTAGTTGATTCTTCATCTTCTTTGTTATTTACGTTTTTATTTTTATTTTCAATTGCGGTATCTATTTTTAGGTAACATCCCTCTGTAGACTTAATATGTTCTTCTATATTGTCATTATTATTATTGCTCTGACTACTCACACTATCACCTTCAATATTTTGTAACTTTGAATTTGTTTCACCAATTTTAGTGTTAATTAATTTATTTAATTCATTTTTCAAATCAACAGTAATCTGCTCTAATTTCATATTCAATTTAGTTGATTGTTTATCAAATTGTACATTAATTTCAGCAAATTGTTCCTTAAATTCAGCAGATTGTTTATCAATTTTAGCGGATTGCTTATCAATTTTAGCAGATTGTTCATCAAATCTATCATTAATTTAGTTAACATTTCAAAAAGTAAAAAATTTGTGTTTACATCTAATGGGTTTTTTGTTGAAACGTTATCTGAATTAACATTTGTTGGTTTTTCAGTCAAATCATTGTTTAATTGCTCAGAATCACATCTATATTCTAAATTTTCCACATCAACATCCAGAACATCACTTTGTTTATACCTTTTAATAACACTCTCATCAGTTACTTTTAAATTTACTACAGTACCTTCCATTTTTAACATTAGTTTACTTAAACTTAAATAATATGCTAAATTGTATAAATCCTAAGAATATTTATATCAAATACAAAAATCATTAATTTTGTTGACACACTAAAAATTATAATAAAAACCTTGAGTCAAAATCCTGAGAAAAGTCCTTTTGACAGGCGCCATTTTGTTATGTTTATTTCTTTGTTGTTGATAGAGGTTAGTTTACTTTATTTTCTAATATTTTGAAGTTAATTATCTTTATAACAAATTTTTAATTATTTGTCCCCATTTGGGCTGCAGTTTGTTATGTTTCAGCTTTTTATTAGATAATGTAAAATTATTTTCATTTATATAAAGTTAATTTAATTTGTTAAATAAAATTTTGAGGGAATATCAAGGGTTCAGCTTTTCAAAGATAATGATTTTGACTCAAGAATATATATTTTCAAATAAAAGAAATAAAAACATTTTACAATTAGATTACATTTTTTACTTAACGTATTTGTAATTAAAATACCTTCTATCTTCTCAATGACTGTAGGTTCTCACAACCCAAATGTTCCCCAATTTATCCTTCTTGCATGAAACTTCCTTCTTTTTCTTCTTTCGCCAGTTTATTCAAACACTCCTTTCATCCAGACTGCTAGTATAATTTATTATTTTTCACACATGTGACTTGTTAAATCTCAGAGAAATGTTGATGTTTCAAATTCCGAGAGATGAGAGCGAGAGGTGTTGTCGCCTCGAAATTCCATAGCAGAGCGAGCACGGTGTTGATGCCTCGGGTTTCATTCGCAGAGAGAACGATGTTAACGTCTCGGGATCCATAAGCAGAGAGAGCCAAAAGACGCCAACCTCAAGCGTCCTTTCAAAAAAAAAACCGTTAACGGCCAAATCTGCTCCATCATAACCTTCATATTTATTACCTCTTAACTTACAATAACTATATAAAATTCAAATTATACAATAAAAAAAAAAAATTTAAAAATCCTAATCATTTTTAACATACCTTAATTTAAATTGATAAGCAAAAACTACGTAACAATTAGATCGGCGGCGAACTCTCGCTGGCGCCAAATTCAAACTTGAATTCTTTTAAAATAAAATTTATCTCGATTCCGAAATATCACTACATTCGAGTCCACTTCAGAATAAAAAAAAAAAATGTTTGAAAACAAATTTTATTTTTTTTTTTTAAAATTTATTCGCTAATTCCAATTTTTTGATTAATCATAAAACTTAGTATACTATTTACAAAATGTTATTAATGTGTCAAGATGTTATTAATAACATTTTGTAAATACTATACTAAGTTTTATGATTAATCAAAAAATTGGAATTAGCGAATAAGTTTTTTAAAAAAAAAAAAAATTTTTTCAAACATTTTTTTTTTTATTCTGAAGTGGACCCGAATGTAGTGATATTTCGGAGTCGAGATAAATTGTATTTTAAAAGAATTTAAGTTTGAATTTGGCGCCAGCGAGAGTTCAACGCCAATCTAATTGTTACGTAGTTTTTGCTTATCAATTTAAATTAAGGTATGTTAAAAATGATTAGGATTTTTAAATGTTTTTTTTTTATTGTATAATTTGAATTTTATATATAGTTATTGTAAGTTAAGACGTAATAAATATGAAGGCCATGATGGAGCAGATTTGGCCGTTAACGGTTTTTTTTTAAAGGACGCTTGAGGCTGGCGTCTTTTGGCTCTCTCTGCTTATGGATCCCGAGACGTTAACATCGTTCTCTCTGCGTATGAAACCCGAGGCATCAACACCGTGCTCGCTCTGCTATGGAATTTCGAGGCGATAACACCTCTCGCTCTCATCTCTCGGAATTTGAAACATCAACATTTCTCTGAGATTTAACAAGTCACATGTGTGGAGAAATAATAAATTATACTAGCAGTCTGGATGAGAGGAGTGTTTGAATAAACTGGCGAAGGAAGAAAAAGAAGGAAGTTTCATGCAAGAAGGACAAATTGGGGAACATTTGGGTTGTGAGAACCTACAGTCATTGAGAAGATAGAAGGTATCTTAATTACAAAAACGTTAAGTAAAAAATGTAATCAAATTGTAAAATGTTTTTATTTCTTTTATTTGAAAATATATATTCTTGAGTCAAAATCATTATCTTTGAAAAGCTTACTCAAGCTAACTCAATTAATTAAAATTTGACAATGAAAGTAGTGAAACAAATTCACAGTTACAAAATATTAAAAGTGATAGTGTGAGTAGTCGGAGCAATATTAATGACAATATAGAAGAACATATTAAGTCTACAGAAGGATGTTATCTAAAAACAGATACCGAAATTAAAAATATAAATAAAAACGTAAATAACCAAAAAGATGATAAATCAACTAAAATTGAAGAAAAAATAACAAATGTGGCAGTTAAGAAAAAGAAGAAGAACAAAAAGAAAACTAAGCGATTATTGAAGAAAAATGTGAACCATGAAAAAGGAAAATCAAGATATAGAAAAATATTAGAAATAAGAAGAATAATACTTAGAGCAGGAAGAAGAGTTAAAATTGTTAGGAGGTTAAAAAAGGTAACTGTTCAAGATTATAATAATAAGCTGAAAACAAACATGAACAAGAAGCTTAACAGAAGTATGTATAATCATATCATTATAATAAATAAGTATAATAATAGCAAAACAAAAAGAAAAGATTTGTTTAAAAAAGAAGTATATAATGTAAATGTTAATAAAAAAGAAGACCTAAGTTATATTTTGGAAAATAAGAAAAATAAATTATCCAAGTTATTAGAAGAAGAAATTATGAAGAGATACTACTTAAATAGTAAAAATAACAAGACTCCCATTGATGTACGCAATTACCTGCGGGGGAGAGTCAAGAAGAAATTACAATTTTTAAAAGTGTTGATTGGAAATTTGGTAACATTTTAGGCAATCATTTATGAAAATATCCATTCTATTATAAAGTAATTAGAAACGATTAAGGAATGTTTCATATAATTTAAATCAAGTTTTTCAAATTATTAGACAATCAGTCAAATTATTAAATTAATGTCAAAGTGTTGACTATTATTAGAAAATTTTATTGTGTAAAAATTTAATTTAAGGTTGTTTTCCTTTTGTTTTTCAATTTTTACTATTATTGTTAATTTAAAGTTGTGGTGTTTAAAAGCCATCTAAAGAATTTATGGTTGTAATGGAAATAAAGAATATTTCAAATAGAGATATAGTAGAATAACTAATTATTAATAAGTTGATCTAATTTAAGTATTATTTTGTTTTGACATCTTGACACATTAATAACATTTTGTAAATAGTATACTAAAGAGTTTATGATTAATCAAAAAATTGGAATTAGAGAATAAGTTTAAAAAAAAAAAAATTTAAAATTTTTTTTTTATTCTGAAGTGGACCCGAATGTAGTGATATTTCGGAGTCGAGATAAATTGTATTTTAAAAGAATTCAAGTTTGAATTTGGCGCCAGCGAGAGTTCAACGCCAATCTAATTGTTACGTAGTTTTTGCTTATCAATTTAAATTGGGATATGCTAAAAATGATTAGGATTTTTAAATGTTTTATTATTGTACAATTTGAATTTTGTATATTTTATTTTAAGTTAAGACGTAATAAATATGAAGGCCATGATGGAGCAGATTTGGCCGTTAACGGTTTTTTTGAAAGGACGCTTGGGGCTGGCGTCTTTTAGCTCTCTCTCTGCGTATGGATCCCGAGGCATCAACACCGGGCTCTCTTGTTTCGGATTCCGGAGAATCAACATGGCTCTCTGCTATGGAACTTCGAGGCGACAACACCTCTCGCTCTCATCTCTCGGATTTTGAAACATCAACATCTCTCTGAGATTTAACAAGTCACATGTGTGGAGAAATAATAAATTATACTAGCAGTCTGGATGAGAGGAGTGTTTGAATAAACTGGCGAAGGAAGAAAAAGAAGGAAGTTTCATGCAAGAAGGACAAATTGGGGAACATTTGGGTTGTGAGAACCTACAGTCATTGAGAAGATAGAAGGTATCTTAATTACAAATACGTTAAGTAAAAAATGTAATCTAATTGTAAAATGTTTTTATTTCTTTTATTTGAAAATATATATTCTTGAGTCAAAATCATTATCTTTGAAAAGCTCAACCCTTGATATTCCCTCAAAATTAACATAACAAATTAAGTTAACTTTATATAAATGAAAATAATTTTACATTATCTAATAAAAAAAGCTGAAACATAACTAACTACAGCCCAAATAGGGACAAATAATTGAAAATTTGTTATAAAGAAAATTAACTTCAAAATATTCGAAATTTAAGTAAACTAACCTACAACAAAAAAAAGAATTAAAACATAACAATATATATATATATATATATATATATATATATATATATATATATATATATAGTGAAGTATGTTTAATATATTTTTTTCACAAGAACCGATATTGGATTTGAATTCAGCATTCAAAAGAACCCTTAAATACGAAATTTCATGCAAATTTAAAAATTAAAATTCGTAAGCTTCAAAATTTGCCTGACCCATGGTAGGCAATTTTTTTTTTTAATTGACATAAACATGAATTATGCTTAGACGGTTAAACATATCAATTTCATATTTTTACCCAGAAGTATAGGGTGGTAGTACGCTTGAAATTTTTTGATTTCATCTTCCTATCTAGTTTCAAACTCAAGTTAAAAATCAAAATGTATTTCAGATTTTCAGATTTTTTTAATAAGTTTTTGTTCATCAAATTTTGCATTTGTATACATCTAAAAGCTTAGATACCAATATTTTTAAATGCTTAACAGTCTTCAAATAGTTAACAATAATTTATTTAAAGAAGAATGATTTTGAAGAAAGTGTTAGGTCATTTTATAAAGTATAATTTATCACTATGTTTTCCATGGTTTACATTTTCGACAATTCTGTGTCCATATTGCTTGAAAAATAAATACATACTTATTTGGCACTACAACTTGCAAGTGAGTCTAGGCCTCCGCCAGATAGCTCTATGTTATATTGTAGCCGTCCAGTCCCAGGTATCCAGTAAGATTCTTGCATTTCTTGTGACTGTCCGTCCATCTTGCGTTATGTTGCCACAAACTCCTTTGTCAATGTAGTTTTTCATTTATCACTTACTATCTTTGGCATCTTGTTGTCATTTATGCAAGCTATATTGTCAGCCCATCTTGATTCCCTAAACTTTAGTATCCAGAGTGTTATCTCATAAGATTCTGTTTTTTTCTTTTCCTCTATACTCTTTGTACTTGTCTTTCAAATATCAGGAGTCTCTTCTCCTCTTACTGGGTTAGGTTAGGTTGAATTGTTTATGGACACTCAACAGCAAGGGTTTTTTAGTGTCCGTCGTTCAATCTATATTATTTCTTTAAATTTTCACTTTCTTTTTTCTTTTTTTAATTTATTTATATTTTGTTAAAAAGATTATATTTCTTGAGAAATTGGATGATTTTGTCTATATTTTTATTATTGTCGCCAAGAATAGTTGGGAGGTATCTTTGTAATTGCGCTTCTTCAAAATAACTATCCCATAGGGGGGCAGTCCTCCAGTATGTGTCTAATTGTTAATTGTGTGTTATTGCATGTTGTACACTTTGGTGGACTGTCCTTTGTTATTAGATAACAATAGGTAAGTCGGGTGTGGCCTATTCTGAGTCTGGTTATAACTACTTCTTCCCTTCTGTTTCTACAGTTGGAACTTTTCCATATTTTTAATCCTTTTTTTACAGTTTTCAGCTTATTTAGTTCCTCTGTGTTTTCCCAAAGCTCGACCCAGGCTAGTTTTACTCGATATTTTAAAAAGCAGCAGATGTCGGATGAGGTGTAAATACTTGTAATAACAATCGATGACAATGCTGCTTCCTTGGCAGCCCGATCTGCTGCTTCGTTACCTTTAATCCCCACGTGTGATGGAATCCAAACTAGAGATATGTTTTTATTCAGATCTTTTACCATAGAAGCATAAACTTGTGCTTTCCTTACAAGATGGTCTTTACTATACATGTTTTTTAGTGCCATTAGAGCAGATAGGGAGTCTGTGTATATTACTCTAAGTTTTCTTCCTCGCATTGCATGATATAGTAGAGTGCCGCGCAAATAGCATAACATTCTGCAGTGAAGCTGCTGGTGAGGGAAGGAAGTTTATACTTGGCAATCCTGGAGTCCGATACGAAAGAGCACCCAACATTATTATTTAATTTAGAACCGTCTGTATAAAGTTGTTTTTTCTATTACTATATTTTTCCTTAATTTTTTGATATTCTGTTAAATATGTAAGTCCTGCAGTGTTATTTTTAATGAATTTTTTAAGTGTTAAATCTATTGCAGGTCGTTTTGTAGTCCAAGGCGGGTAATCAAATTCATTAGTTATTGGTTCTAAGCAGCTAATTTTTTCTATGTATTTACCAGCCCTAATACCCAATGGAGTAATCTATGGTTTTCTTGAAATTGCCTAGTCTTCGGTTTGAAATTGGGTTTCCATGCTGGGTTGTTATTATTAATTTTTAGCCTTCCAATGTATCCGCAGGCGAGTTGATGTCTTCTCAAAGCGAGAGGACCTATACCAGCTTCAACACATATAAACTAATTACTGGACTGGTTCTGAAGGCTTCAGTAGCAAGACGGATACCTGCATGGTGGACTGAATCAAGAGCCGAAAGCAGATTTTGATTTGACGATGAGTAAACAAAGCTGCCATAGTCTAGTTTTGCCCTTATCAGACTGGGATGTACCTTAAGCATACTTGATCTATCTGCTCCCCATGAGCGTTCAGCCAAAACTTTAAGAATATTCAGTCTCTTGAGTGTTTCTTCTTTTAGACATCTAATATGCTCTTTCCAGTTAAGTTTACAATCAAGGATTAGTCCTAGAAATTTAACTTTTGTATCGAAACGTAAGTTCATGCCTCTGTAGGTTAACTCTGGAAAAGGAGTAGGCGTCCTGTGTTTTTAAAAAAAGTAGGCATTTTAGTTTTTTCGGTAGAGAAGTTTAGACAAGATATCCTTGACCATGCTTCCAAATTCGCTAAACAATTTTGTAGTAATATTTGCATTCTATTTACATTTTTAAATGACAGTAACAGAGCTAAATCATCGATAAATAGAAAAGTTTTGATTTGTTTAGGAATAATCTCGGTAACTTTGTTTATAGCTATTGCAAAAAGAGCACAACTCAAGACACTTCCTTGTGGGATTTCGTTGGTCATTTCTTTTACCGAAGATAGGTGATTACCTATTCTGACTTGAAATGTTCGATTTCTAAGGAAGTTGCGAATGAGCATGAAAAGACGACCTCTAATCCCCCATTCACGTAGCTGATGTAGGGACGAGAGATGTCTTCAAATTGTCATAGGCTTTTTCGATGTCGAAGGATATGCCTATGCATTCTTTTTTTTCAGCAAAGCTATTCAGAATCTCATACTCCATTGTTATGAGATGATCTATTGTAGAGCGTCCTGTTCTGAAGCCACTTTGTATGTTCGATAATAAATTATTTTTCTCTAGTACCCAACTAAGCCTTTTTAAAACCATCTTTTCCAGCAACTTGCATACACAGCTTGTGAGTGAGATGGGTTGGTAACTCGAGGGAAACAACTTATTTTTTCCAGTTTTTAAAATTGGTATTATAATTGACCTCCTCCATATCTCAGGAAAGTCCCCTGTTCTCCACAATTGGTTAAAAAATGCAAGAAGCGCGTTCATCGCCGGTATCGGTAGATTTTTCAACATATCATTGTGTATATCATCTACTCCTGGTGAGGATGGTTTCAGCTCTTTTAAACAGGAAAGTAATTCGACTTTGGTAAATGGTAAATTATAAGGGTTTCATTTTGATCGTCAATGATATCTGTCACGGTTTCTATTATCGGTTGTGGTTGGGTGGAGTAAATATTCGAATAATATTCAACAAAATGCTTGGCCAATAAATTGGGATTTTGCTCTATTTGGTCATTGATTAGAAGGGTTGGCTGGTAGTCGACGAATCTTCCCATAATGTTATTTATCTTCTTCCAAAATATCCTGGGTGGGGTATTTGATGAAATGGTGTTTAATAATTGTTCCCACGATTCTTTTTTTTTTCTCTTTGATTATTCTGCGAGTCAGGGAGCGGCTCATTTTATAGTATATTAAATTCTGAAGAGTTGGTTCTTTTTGGAAGACTTTAAGAGCCTTTCTTCTCTTCTTAATCGCTAGTTTTTTGCATCATTGTCATACCAAGGGACTCTTTTCGATTTGACATTTGTGGAGCTTTTTGGGGATTGAAAGTTCCGCCGCTGCTAAAATAGATTTAGTGATTTGATGATTAATTTTATCACTATTGTTAGTGGATGATATATCAGAGTCTGTTATCAGTAAATTGTTTTGAAATGTTGTCCAGTCTGATTTTTCCGTTATCCATTTAGCTTGTTTTGTTATGCGGGTATTAATGTTTGGAAAACTGATTACTATGGGGAAATGATCGCTAGAATATTGATCTTGAGAAACTTGCCAATCCAAATGAGTATATAAGCTAGGTGAACACCATGTCAGGTCAATGCACGAGAATGAAATGGTATGCTGGACTTAAATATGTTGGCTGTCCTGAATTTAGTGTTACCGAGTCAGTGCCATCTATAATTCGCCTAATAGTATTTCGCGTGTTGAACAGTAAGATGAACCCCAGGAGGTATGATGACCGTTTTACATCACTCATAAAAATAAAGGGAGAGAAGGGTATTACTCAAAATATTAACCAAATCTACCTCATCAAAATTATCAGGGGGAAGATAACGTTATAAATGAAAATAGGTATGTGCAGAAAGACCTTGACTACTACTGCTGTAGGGAGGTATTTATCTGAATTAACTCAGAAACGACCTTTTTATGTACGGCAATCAAAACCCCGCCACATGCTCTACTTCTATAATCAAAATCGTTTCTGTAGATATTATAATCCTTTAGCGTTGAAAGTTTTATTGAGGGGTAAACTTACTCTCTTGTAAACATAACACGACCGGTTGGTATTTATTACCGAGGGTAAAATCCTCGGTTCAGAGGCGACTTCGCAGTTGGTGGAACGGGCTTCCGAATTTTTTTTGGATATCCCACCAGACGGTCGGGAATTTAGGGAAGTAGGGATTTTTGAAACGGAGGGTAAGGAGAATAAAGAGAAATTTGGGTGAGGAGATGAGTGTGTGGTGGGAGGTGGGACGGGGGTGGGGGTATCAGTGATAGCATTACTGCTGGTGCTGCCACTAGGCGTGGATGTCTTACTTGACGTAGCTGTTGCTGCAGATTTTCTGAATGTAAATTGATTGTCAATAATTTGTTCAGTTTGTACACTAACAGATCTTTTAGTTTTAACAATATTAGCGAAGGATATTTGGGTTGTTATCAGGTGCAACAGATCGTATTTTTTCTTCGCAGCAATATATGTTACTTTTTCTGCCTCTTGAATTCTTTTTATTTCCTTTTCTTTAATAAAAATGGGACAATTTTTTGAAAAAGCATCGTGATTACCAGAACAATTAACACAAGTTACCGGATTATTGCACTCAGACCCCTCATGTTTTGTTTTTCCACAAAATTTGCACAATGCTTCTTTATTACAGTTTTTTTTGTATGACCAAATTTTAGACAGAGGTAACACCGTATTGGGTTTGAAATGAATCGTCTTACTGCGACAGAATGAAATCCTAGTTTAATTTCAGAGGGTAAGGAGGGATTATCGAAAGTTAATAAAATAGTTGTGACTGTTTAGTTTTTCATTATTTCTAACAAAAAGTCAATCTTTTAACATCAATCACATTCTGAGGCTTCAGCTCATCTTTTATTTTCATCAATATCAACATAATTAAATCTGGGCACCACACAATTCCTTACTTAAATTTAATCTTGCATGGGGCTCTACTTTTATAGGAAAATTACTACATAAGTTGTTACATTTTAAAAGTTTTCCCGACTGAGTGTCAGAAAATACTTTACTAGAAGTGTGCCATCTTTCAATTTTTTTATTAACTTAGCCTCACCTATTATGGCTTTTAAACTTTCTGAATTAAAAAAGGTGAAAAACCCTTTTAAAATCTAAGCAATTACTTTCATTTATCTGTTTCAAGCCTTTTTATAATTAAAAACTTGACACAGTTTTTTCGTTGTTCGTTGTTTCCCTATAGTTGTAAACTAAATCTACCTTTCTTTCTTTTCAAAGGTGGGGATTCAGCCATTTTTTTAGCTGAATCATGCAATTATATGGAAAAGAGTAGGAAAAAATAAAAAATTGTTTCACTTCTAAGTATTATATATATATAAAATATATAAATAATTATATATATATATATATATATATATATATCCCTATATATATATATATATATATGATATATATATATACTAAATACTAGAAAAAAAAAAGAAAAACCTTTTAAATAGAGTTTATAAATACGAAAAAGATAGAAAAGTTCACAATTAGAAATATGTATAAAACAAAAAACTTATCAGTTTGTTGTACTCGGCTAATCCGCAGGAGCTCTGAAACCATACGTCTTCACTCGACCGATTCTAAACACAAAACTCTCTCCTTTACTGGGTTTCCCTCTATGGGTTTCTGATCTATATCTGATAAAAAAATTAAAATAAATAATATTTTACGCAGGCAAAACACCGAGTTGTGTTTTTTTTGTTTTTTTTTTTTTTTTTTTTTTTTTTTTTTTTTTTTTTTTTTTTTTTTTTCAACCACACAAATATCTCTGGTACTGAGAGGTTCCTCCAAGCCAACCCACTACCAGCATTGGGTTTTTTGATCAGAAAAAAAAATAGCAGTACTAACAAGGGAGATGATGAGGGTTATTACACTACAAAACACAATTTTGTTGGTATAATTTTTATGTAATTTATCTGAAATATTATAATTAGAAAACTATAATTAACATTTTGAACTATTGAAGTCTATTTTTTTTTTCCATTTAATGTATTTAGAATGCAAAATAATGACAGACATGTTTATAATTGAAATTATGGGTTTCTTTTTATTTTTCTTTTTTTTTTGACTATCAGAATTTATAATTTTAATAATACATTAAGTCCTAAAAAAAGAAAAAAAAAAAATTAATATGCATAACTAATATCGTGTATATTTTCAAAAAACTGATAATGAATGTTAACATTTGAAAGTAGTTTTTTAAAAAAATATTGCAATAGAAGTAATAAAGAATTCACCTAATCCTAAACCAAAGATAGTTCCACAACTGACAAACTTTTAGAAAATCTGAACAAGCTAAAAAGTAAATTTTAAAAACGAAGTAGCCAATAATAGATTCAATAAAATAAGTAAGTATTTTTAGTGTGCGTGTACAGGGTGGGCTCGTCTCAACAAAGATACAGTTTTTTCCCAAAGAAACAATCCTGAAGCAAAAGTGCAAGTACAGAAGAAAACATGTAGTAAGTAAACAAAAATAAAATAAGTAAAATATTCAGCAATATTTGATTAGACTTGAAATAATAGTTTTTTTTAAACATTTTGTTAAAATTGTTGCCAAAATATATATATATAATTCATGAAATAATTCTTGGTTAATAAATATTTTTTAAATATATTTTTTATTTGTGAAGAGAAAAGATTTGACCCCGGTTGGGATTCGAACCCAAGTCTCCACCTCTCTAGCGTGGTGCCTTATCCACTAGGCCACCGAGCTCATATCCGCAATTGCGAGTGTCCGGGGGTATGGATCAGTGAAGAGAAAAGATTTCCCTGGTTCGGATACGAGCTCGGTGGATAAGGCGCCACGCTAGAGAGGTGGAGACTTGGGTTCGAATCCCAACCGGAGTCAAATCTTTTCTCTTCAAAAATAAAGAATATATAATGTAGTGATATTTCGGAGTCAAGATAAATTGTAATTTAAAAGAATTCAAGTTTGAATTTGGCGCCAGCGAGAGTTCGCCGCCGATCTAATTGTTACGTGGTTTTTG